>CAWUER010000458.1:0-17443 GCA_963921195.1 Pegoplata infirma | reverse complement strand
TGTTCTATTACACTAGTGTACAAATTAAAAAATGCGATCCACGATATTTTGCATTTAATTAATGAATCCCGAAGTTCGAAAATAGAACAGTTTTTGAGATATTGTTAACTTTTTAAAATAGTGGTTTTATTTAAATATTAATGTTTTCGGAACAAATCGGTTGATTTTTTTTTTTTTTTTTGGTTTTAAACTAAATGTAACTAAATGCTTTAACAATTTTACATTTTTTAATCTGATTATCGGCTTAGCAGCTACATATAGATATGTATATCGGTAATTTTACCTTCCCCTCGTAATTAATTGTAACAAATATATTAATTGTGGTTTTTGCACTTAATACAATTTTATCACTATTTACAATAACTTTAATCTGATTATCGCCTTTGAAGATTTTAATCGATATATCGACAATTTTGCTTCAATTTTGAAAAAAAGTTAATTAAATTATAAATGTCAGAAAGAGAAAATTTTTTAAAATTCATTTCTGATCAATTACAAAGATAATAAGAGGGGATTTTAAACAAAATCTGTTTACGTTTGTGTAAGTTTACATGCATTAAAAAGGAAGAGTAAAGACGTGTTAAAGTGTTGCTCCGTTTATTATTGATATTTCTTTAAAAAACAACAATATTAACTGTGATTTTTCAACAATATTTGAAAGAAAAAAATGCGGAATATTTCTTAAAAAAAAAAAACATTTATTAAAAATATTTTTATCCTGGTGATAAACTAATTAAAAATAAATCATTTGATTTCTTTAATATACTCTTTTGTTAAAAAAAAAAAAAATTGTCTAATTATTTTCAACAAGCATAAAAAAAAATAAACAAACCAACGAACATAGCATAAAAGAGAATAAAAGTAAAACTAACATATCAATGTCTTCTCCCGCAACTAAACGCAAAAACAGCCATTAAAAACAATTTTTTTTCTCCTGCATTAAAAACTCAAAAACTTGATGATGGATCAATAACATTAAAATCTGTGTTAAGTGAAATGAAAAGAATGGAAGAAAGATTACAAAATCATGCTGAAGTTATGTTTGAACGTTTAAGCACTGAACTCACTGCGGTTGAGACAAAACTTGTAAAGAAAATAGAGAGCGAAATAAAACTTATAGAAGAAAGAGCTAATTATATTGAGGATCGTATCGCATCAATTGAGAGTGAGTTAACTACTGTTGATAAACTGAGTAGTGAAATTGAAATTTTAAAAAACGAAATAAATGAAATAAAAACAAAACAAACAAATAATACAGTGAAGGATATTTCTGCCGATGCTATTATTTTTGGAGTTAAATTTGATGATACTGAAAATTTAAAAAGTATATTTAATCAAGTTTGCCACCACATAAACTTTTTGGCTCCACAAATACGTGATATTTTTAGAGTGCGTCCAAAGGCCCAAGATCCAGATAAAAATACTGCAGTAATAGTAAAATTCTATACACCGTTTGATAGAAATCGTACATTAAAAGCGTTTTCTGAATACCGTAAACTCATCAAGGGTGCTGTTTCTATGCGTGCAGCTGGTTTTGATAACGATAATTCGTTTCGCATATATGAAAGTTTGGATATTGCGAATAGAAAGATACTTCAAGTAGCTGCAAAGCAGAAAAAAGAAGGAAAATTTGTTAGTGTGTTCTCTGCACGGGGAAAAGTTTTTGTTCGAGTCCAAAAGGGTTCGGAAGCCATTCATATACCTGATGAGAAGTCGTTGGAGGTTTTTAATTAATTTTTATTATACATATATATATTTTCTTTTTTAAATTAATATTTATTTATTTAATTTTTTTTTAATTCTTTGTTTGTCGTACATATATTTATATTTTTTTTATTTTTTTTAAACATTTTTTAAAACACAAAATGTCTAACAACCTTGTAAGGCTCTATAGTTTTCTTTCTTCATTTTCCTTATTTATTTTGTGGAAGCTTCTTCTAATTAACGAAACTGTTTTCCCGCTACATTGTTTTGATGTCCATTAACAATGGTAGTCGTGTTAACGGAAATCATTCTGCTATGCTGAACATATTGTGCAAACAGAGATCAGGTCTTAATGTTGTAAATTCTAATGCGAGAAGCTTAAATGGTTTAAAGTTGGATAATGTACGATTTATATTTGAAAATTCAAAAGTTGATGTGATTTGTGTAACGGAAACGTGGTTTGATCATGATATAGTGGATAGTCATTATAAAATTAATGGTTATAATCTCTTCCGAAACAGTAGAAAAAAAAGAAAGGGTGGCGGAGTTGCCATATTTTGCAAGACAAATCTTAAGGCTAAGCTTGTTAATGTGTCAAAGGATGCTGACGTTGAGTTCATTAATGTAGTTATTTATGACAATAATATTAAAGTTTTAGTGTCATGTGTCTATAATCCTAACAGGTCACATACACTTTAGCCTTTTTTTACTGATTTTAAGAATCATGCTATCGATTATGACTTTTTTATCACCTGTGGTGACTTTAATGTTAATTTGTTCTTAGAGGATAATGTTAGTGATGAACTGCTTGATCTTGTCAGCTCCGTTGGCATGACCATTGTTAATAATGAGTTTCCCACACGTTTTTCATCAAATTCTCGTCCAAGTCTACTTGACTTGTTTATTCTCTCACATCCTAACTTATTACTTTTATTTGATCAGATTTCGTTTCTCTCAGATCATGATCTTTTGTTTTGCACGTTAAATATAAACCTAGAAAAGGATGAAAATTTAAGGCTCATAACATATAGAGATTATAATTCGGTTGATTTTCCGTCACTATTTGGTGAGATCTCGGAGTTAAACTGGAATGATTGTTGGTATCAGCCATCCGTAGATCGAAAGTTAGATGTTTTTCTTACAACATTGCAGCAAGTATATAATCGTCATGTACCTGAACGTAGTTTTTATGTAAAAAATTGTTCTTGCCCTTGGTATACATCAAGTGTAAAACAATCAATTCAAGCTCGTAATCATTGCTATAGCGTTTGGAAGAAAAAGTCAACATCTGTAAATAGAGCTGCTTACAATAGAGCTAGAAATCATGCTAATCTCGTAGTCAGGCAGGCTAAAAAGTCATATTTTGCTCGTAAACTCAACGTGAATTTACCTACTGGCCAACTTTGGAAAAACATTAAGACTTTAGGTGTCCATTCCAGTAGTTCATCTGAGTGCAAGTTAGTCCCAGATGAGCTTAATGATTTTTTTTGTGATAGTGCTATAATGGTAAACCATAATTTTAGCCCTCAAAGCTCTTTATTTTGCAGTAACAGCTTTACGTTTTCTACAGTATCTGAGGCTGAAGTGATCAAGAACGTTTTGAAAATTCGTTCTAATGCTATTGGTGAAGATGGCGTGTCTATTAAGTTTGTAAAATTAATACTGCCTTATGTTGTTGGGCCACTAACACATATATTTAATCATTGCATAACAACGTCCATCTTTCCTAAATTATGGAAAATAGGAAGAGTGATTCCCATAGCAAAAATATCTACTGCTGTAAATGCAAGTGATTACCGTCCGATAAGTATTCTTTCAGTGTTTGCTAAAGTTTTTGAGTCCGTTATGGCCGAACAAATCTCATCCCATCTTAATCTTAACAAACTTTTATCTCCATTGCAATCTGGATTCCGTGCTGCTCATAGCTGCCGCCCTAAAGGTAATGGATGATGTCAGACCTGAGTATGACTTGGGAAATTTGACATTCATGTGTTTGTTAGACTTTTCTAAGGCATTTGATAAAGTAGATCATGCTATACTTTGTCAGAAATTAAAGCACTATTTTGGTTTTACTGATGTAGCTTTGACTCTTATGAAAAATTACTTGACGGGGCGTGCTCAAAAGGTAATTATAGGAAATATGCAATCTGGTTTGAAATGCATAACTTCTGGTGTACCGCAAGGATCCGTTCTAGGTCCTCTGTTATTTAGCATTTTTGTTAATGATGTGTTTAGTGTCTGTAAGTATGCTCGGATGCATGGTTATGCAGATGATATTCAACTTTATATTTCTAATCGTCTTGGTTTGATAGAAGATTCATGTTGCAAACTCAATGAGGACTTAGAGGCTATAAAAACTTGGGCTGAAACCAATAATTTGGTACTTAATCCTAAAAAATCGTTTGTTTTACCAATAAGTAAATTTACACTGGATCGTAGTTATTTTCCAACACTATATCTTGGTTCCACCTCTCTGACGTATGTCGACAGAGCGAAATATCTGGGATTTTACATTAACTCAACCTTTTCATGTACAGACCACATAAACAATGTTGTGCGTAATGTTTTTCTTGTACTACGTAATCTACGAATGTCGTCTTACTTTACCCCAATCGAAATTAAGCGAAAGCTTGTAATTCAATTAATTCTTCCACTGATAACCTATTCAGCTGAGGTATATAGTAAATTAGATTCGCACTCAATGCACAAATTGCGGGTGTCTTTTAATAATGCAACGCGGTATGTATATGGTATAGCCCGGTTTGATAGTATATCATCTTGGACAAAAATGATCCTTGGTTGTGATTTAGAGGACTACCTTTGTATGCGTAACCTAATATTTCTGCACAAGCTTTTGCATAAGAATACTCCTGCTTATCTTTTTGAAAAACTAACATTTGCTAGATCTACAAGATACATTACTTTAATAATACCCAGACACAACTTTCTTAATACAAGCAGATTCTTTTTCGTTAACGCAATTAAATTATGGAATGACCTACCTATTAAAACTAAATCTATGTCGGGAATAAACAGTTTCAAGGAATCCCTATTTGAACATATCACTTCCAACAATTAGCTCACAATGCACTATTAGTTTTCTGTACTTCTTTTTTATCTTTTTCTTCAAATCATACTCAATAACTTCATTCTTTTAAATTTATAATTCAATTTTATTTCTTTTTTTTCTCAAAACTATAAAGCCAGTTCATTAAATATATATTTATTTTTTTATTAATTTGTTAAACTATCATTAAATATATATTTTTTTTTTTTTTAAATAATTAATTTGTTAAACTATTGTTTTTGACCTTTATATTTTAAAAAATAATTTAATTTAATTACTTTCAAGTATTTAATAATGACTTTTCTTATGTAATCCCAATTGAACCACAAAAGAATTTATTCTTAAGGTTCTAATAACGAAAAAATAAATAATAATAATAATAATAATAATAATAATAATAATTTAAGTAATTTTCGGATCATAATTTATACTCTCTTACATAAAAGCATATCTGTTCACTGAATAATTAAATATGTATTGCTTTATATAACTTTTTTTACTCGGGTGTGGATGGGAGAGATTAAATATTTTTAAACTTATATATTCGATTAGAGTTTTATTCTAGTTCGAGGCCCAAAAATATTTCTATTTATGATATTGTCATAATAGAGTATTTTTAATTTATTGCTTTAAAAAAGTTACTATCTCATAGTATGTCTGTACTGATCAGTTTCATCCCCACTAAAGGAATCTTCAGCAGACTTTAGAGAATCATCGTTGGTCAATCAAACATCAAACCAGACATAATATTTGATATATTTCCCAAGTTATATGAGAAGTACTATTATGAAGGTCCGAAATCTGTTTTCCAACAAAAATAACTCTTTTAAAGCAAAAATTGTATATATTAAATCACCGTCGGTAACTATTAATATATGTGTTGCTGTTATTTTACAATAACAAACAGTGCCTAACCAAACAATAGTGTTGGTAGGATAAGTCGTACTAAACTTTGTGTTAAATGTTGTTTTTTTATTTTTAGTACCAAAAGGTACATAAAAATAAAATGTATTTATTCGGCCTTTATATATGTATATATATTCGATTAGAGTTTTATTCTAGTTCGAGGCCCAAAAATATTTCTATTTATGATATTGTCATAATAGAGTATTTTTAATTTATTGCTTTAAAAAAGTTACTATCTCATAGTATGTCTGTACTGATCAGTTTCATCCCCACTAAAGGAATCTTCAGCAGACTTTAGAGAATCATCGTTGGTCAATCAAACATCAAACCAGACATAATATTTGATATATTTCCCAAGTTATATGAGAAGTACTATTATGAAGGTCCGAAATCTGTTTTCCAACAAAAATAACTCTTTTAAAGCAAAAATTGTATATATTAAATCACCGTCGGTAACTATTAATATATGTGTTGCTGTTATTTTACAATAACAAACAGTGCCTAACCAAACAATAGTGTTGGTAGGATAAGTCGTACTAAACTTTGTGTTAAATGTTGTTTTTTTATTTTTAGTACCAAAAGGTACATAAAAATAAAATGTATTTATTCGGCCTTTATATATGTATATATATTCGATTAGAGTTTTATTCTAGTTCGAGGCCCAAAAATATTTCTATTTATGATATTGTCATAATAGAGTATTTTTAATTTATTGCTTTAAAAAAGTTACTATCTCATAGTATGTCTGTACTGATCAGTTTCATCCCCACTAAAGGAATCTTCAGCAGACTTTAGAGAATCATCGTTGGTCAATCAAACATCAAACCAGACATAATATTTGATATATTTCCCAAGTTATATGAGAAGTACTATTATGAAGGTCCGAAATCTGTTTTCCAACAAAAATAACTCTTTTAAAGCAAAAATTGTATATATTAAATCACCGTCGGTAACTATTAATATATGTGTTGCTGTTATTTTACAATAACAAACAGTGCCTAACCAAACAATAGTGTTGGTAGGATAAGTCGTACTAAACTTTGTGTTAAATGTTGTTTTTTATTTTTAGTACCAAAAGGTACATAAAAATAAAATGTATTTATTCGGCCTTTATATATGTATATATATTCGATTAGAGTTTTATTCTAGTTCGAGGCCCAAAAATATTTCTATTTATGATATTGTCATAATAGAGTATTTTTAATTTATTGCTTTAAAAAAGTTACTATCTCATAGTATGTCTGTACTGATCAGTTTCATCCCCACTAAAGGAATCTTCAGCAGACTTTAGAGAATCATCGTTGGTCAATCAAACATCAAACCAGACATAATATTTGATATATTTCCCAAGTTATATGAGAAGTACTATTATGAAGGTCCGAAATCTGTTTTCCAACAAAAATAACTCTTTTAAAGCAAAAATTGTATATATTAAATCACCGTCGGTAACTATTAATATATGTGTTGCTGTTATTTTACAATAACAAACAGTGCCTAACCAAACAATAGTGTTGGTAGGATAAGTCGTACTAAACTTTGTGTTAAATGTTGTTTTTTTATTTTTAGTACCAAAAGGTACATAAAAATAAAATGTATTTATTCGGCCTTTATATATGTATATATATTCGATTAGAGTTTTATTCTAGTTCGAGGCCCAAAAATATTTCTATTTATGATATTGTCATAATAGAGTATTTTTAATTTATTGCTTTAAAAAAGTTACTATCTCATAGTATGTCTGTACTGATCAGTTTCATCCCCACTAAAGGAATCTTCAGCAGACTTTAGAGAATCATCGTTAATAGTTACCGACGGTGATTTAATATATACAATTTTTGCTTTAAAAGAGTTATTTTTGTTGGAAAACAGATTTCGGACCTTCATAATAGTACTTCTCATATAACTTGGGAAATATATCAAATATTATGTCTGGTTTGATGTTTGATTGACCAACGATGATTCTCTAAAGTCTGCTGAAGATTCCTTTAGTGGGGATGAAACTGATCAGTACAGACATACTATGAGATAGTAACTTTTTTAAAGCAATAAATTAAAAATACTCTATTATGACAATATCATAAATAGAAATATTTTTGGGCCTCGAACTAGAATAAAACTCTAATCGAATATATATACATATATAAAGGCCGAATAAATACATTTTATTTTTATGTACCTTTTGGTACTAAAAATAAAAAAACAACATTTAACACAAAGTTTAGTACGACTTATCCTACCAACACTATTGTTTGGTTAGGCACTGTTTGTTATTGTAAAATAACAGCAACACATATATTAATAGTTACCGACGGTGATTTAATATATACAATTTTTGCTTTAAAAGAGTTATTTTTGTTGGAAAACAGATTTCGGACCTTCATAATAGTACTTCTCATATAACTTGGGAAATATATCAAATATTATGTCTGGTTTGATGTTTGATTGACCAACGATGATTCTCTAAAGTCTGCTGAAGATTCCTTTAGTGGGGATGAAACTGATCAGTACAGACATACTATGAGATAGTAACTTTTTTAAAGCAATAAATTAAAAATACTCTATTATGACAATATCATAAATAGAAATATTTTTGGGCCTCGAACTAGAATAAAACTCTAATCGAATATATATACATATATAAAGGCCGAATAAATACATTTTATTTTTATGTACCTTTTGGTACTAAAAATAAAAAAACAACATTTAACACAAAGTTTAGTACGACTTATCCTACCAACACTATTGTTTGGTTAGGCACTGTTTGTTATTGTAAAATAACAGCAACACATATATTAATAGTTACCGACGGTGATTTAATATATACAATTTTTGCTTTAAAAGAGTTATTTTTGTTGGAAAACAGATTTCGGACCTTCATAATAGTACTTCTCATATAACTTGGGAAATATATCAAATATTATGTCTGGTTTGATGTTTGATTGACCAACGATGATTCTCTAAAGTCTGCTGAAGATTCCTTTAGTGGGGATGAAACTGATCAGTACAGACATACTATGAGATAGTAACTTTTTTAAAGCAATAAATTAAAAATACTCTATTATGACAATATCATAAATAGAAATATTTTTGGGCCTCGAACTAGAATAAAACTCTAATCGAATATATATACATATATAAAGGCCGAATAAATACATTTTATTTTTATGTACCTTTTGGTACTAAAAATAAAAAAACAACATTTAACACAAAGTTTAGTACGACTTATCCTACCAACACTATTGTTTGGTTAGGCACTGTTTGTTATTGTAAAATAACAGCAACACATATATTAATAGTTACCGACGGTGATTTAATATATACAATTTTTGCTTTAAAAGAGTTATTTTTGTTGGAAAACAGATTTCGGACCTTCATAATAGTACTTCTCATATAACTTGGGAAATATATCAAATATTATGTCTGGTTTGATGTTTGATTGACCAACGATGATTCTCTAAAGTCTGCTGAAGATTCCTTTAGTGGGGATGAAACTGATCAGTACAGACATACTATGAGATAGTAACTTTTTTAAAGCAATAAATTAAAAATACTCTATTATGACAATATCATAAATAGAAATATTTTTGGGCCTCGAACTAGAATAAAACTCTAATCGAATATATATACATATATAAAGGCCGAATAAATACATTTTATTTTTATGTACCTTTTGGTACTAAAAATAAAAAAACAACATTTAACACAAAGTTTAGTACGACTTATCCTACCAACACTATTGTTTGGTTAGGCACTGTTTGTTATTGTAAAATAACAGCAACACATATATTAATAGTTACCGA
The DNA here is from genome assembly GCA_963921195.1 of Pegoplata infirma. NCBI lineage: Eukaryota > Metazoa > Arthropoda > Insecta > Diptera > Anthomyiidae > Pegoplata > Pegoplata infirma. Next base: position 7,966 of record CAWUER010000458.1, on the reverse strand, counting down.
CGGTGATTTAATATATACAATTTTTGCTTTAAAAGAGTTATTTTTGTTGGAAAACAGATTTCGGACCTTCATAATAGTACTTCTCATATAACTTGGGAAATATATCAAATATTATGTCTGGTTTGATGTTTGATTGACCAACGATGATTCTCTAAAGTCTGCTGAAGATTCCTTTAGTGGGGATGAAACTGATCAGTACAGACATACTATGAGATAGTAACTTTTTTAAAGCAATAAATTAAAAATACTCTATTATGACAATATCATAAATAGAAATATTTTTGGGCCTCGAACTAGAATAAAACTCTAATCGAATATATATACATATATAAAGGCCGAATAAATACATTTTATTTTTATGTACCTTTTGGTACTAAAAATAAAAAAACAACATTTATTTTTAAACTTTAAATTAGAACATTAATATGTTGGTAAAGTTTTTAGTCAACCCTAATAAGTTTATAATATAAATATTCTCGTAGTTTATATAATTTTCTATACAAACAGATTAAATAGTTCCCTTAGGCAACATATCAATAGACTTTAGCATTATATACTCGAACATAACTAGTTATGTACAATATCTGCAGATGGTACTGAAAGCTATTACAAACAAATGATATCAAAAGTATATATGTGAGTACAAGAGTAATTTTTTGTGATAAGTAATACTTAAAACTTGAAAAAAGGGTAAAAAAAAATAATTTTTGGTGTTTTTGATACATTTTAGAACACGATAAAGATGTTACAGATAAGAAAAATATTTTTGGTAAATATGTATCATTAAAAACATCTCAACATAAATCATTGCTTGTCAAAATTAGGGTTGCCATTCGTACTGTTTTAAACAGTACATGTACTGTTTTTTATAAAAAGTACTGTTTTATGCACTCCACCTAAAACAGCACGCAAAAGTACTGTTATTTAAAGCGTGTACTGTTTTTGTACTGTTTTTTTATACTCATCACCAAAATGTAACATTTTTCGAAGAATGTTTCATATTTGACAAAATTTTAATCCAATTTTTAAAAAGGAGCAATTAAATGCAATAAAATTTTATACCACAATCAAAAAGAAAAATTATTTAAAAAGTGGGAAACTTAACTAAATTCAATAATGATTTAGCTCCATTGCCACGTCTTCCTTCTTTTCGTCTAAATTTTTCTGAAAAATAAGAAAAAACTAAAAAATGGGAAAAAATTTATTTTATTGAGTACATCTCATTTAAAGTTCCGATTGTGGGCAGACCCAATTAGGTTCGGAACCCATGGGTACAGACCACCTTAGGCCCAGTCCCATTGGGTCTATTAAGGATCGTCATAGATTTTGATTCAATATCTTTGCCCTTTTCGCTCTACCTTGATTAGTTTTTAACATACGGGAATTTAAAGGCCTAAAAGGGTCTTTAGAATCTTAACGGGATAATTAAAAAAACTATTACACGGAGGGATTAAGACGGTCGTGTAAAGAACTACAAAAATGTATTTGGCCTTTTTTTTGTTTCGGCAAAATTTTCTGAGAAATGAACATTTTTAAAATTTGGGGAATGCTCAAATTTTTAGATTCAAATTTAGGAGTCCATATATTGAAAGAGGACCGGAGATTCTTTAGAGATTCCTAGAACCGGTAATGAACACATTTTTGCTCATTCTGTCTTAGTTTTTGAAATTTTTGAAACAGTTTTGAAAAAACAATTTCCCTCAAATTGAATAAAATTTACTAAACCTGAAGAAAAAACTTCATCAATTCTAATATGCCATTTACATATACCTCGAAATCCAGAAAAAATGGGATTTCAATGGAAATCCAAGTAAATCCCATTACTTTTTTGGATTTCAAATGTCAAATCCCATACAAAAAAAAAACTTGGATTTTGGGAAAATCGTAAAATCGCAATTCAAAATCCCAAAAATTTCTACTACTTAATTGTACAACTATGGTTTTTCCCAAAATAATCATCCCCCCTAATGCTTTTTGCAACGCTGCACACGATTTTGTTATCAGCTGTTGTTGTTTTTTATAAAGTAAAAAAACAATTAAAATTTATTTTTTAAAAACTAGTAAAAGATTAATAAAAACAATGATGGCGTTCAGCAGAAAAAGCTTCTACTCAACTGCTCCACAACATTCTGCTGAACGGTTTGATTTTTGACATTTCAGCCAACATGTTGAGCGAGCGCTGCTCATCACTAGTAGCGTAATTAATTTATGCTACATTAAATCACAAACTGATTCATAAGCTGTTTTATTGAAATTATTTTTTTTTTTGACGTTATTCAAGGAAATAAACAAAAAGAATTATAAAAAAGTATATTTCACAGAAAAAATAAATTAAAATATAAAAAAATAAAAAATTATTGCAATATTTTTAAACATTTATAAAAAAATGCGTTCAGCAGAGTTAACTAATCAAAACGTGATACAACTCAACTGTTGAGTAGCAGGTTTCTCTGCTGAACACGCCCAATGTTTCATTTAAAATTTACCATTCCAAATGGTAAACGCACAATTTATTCGACCAATTTGGTCTTTCTAACAAAGAAAAACACTCAATGGTGGCGGCCCCAAACTTGGAAAAAATTTTAACTTTCTTGAATTTAAAGAAGCAGCTCTACATAAAAACACATTTTTTGATATTGTGGTCCCAACATATACTTGTGGGATTGAAAATATTGGCTCCGGCAAAGAAAAATCATTGTTTTTAGAAATATTTATAAAATTGGGTAATTTTCCCACTAACAACCCTGTACGCAAATTAAAAGAAAATACAGAGTTGGTACAAACAAAATCCCGCTAAATGTCAAAAAAGCATATGTAAACGGTATAGATTTTAATTGGATTTGAAATCCAAATTTATATGGATTTCGGGGTATATGTAAATAGCATATAAGATAAATATGATGAACTAATTGGTTGCAAATTATCAAAGAAATTTCCAAAATTTTTATTAAATTTTACTAAATAGTGGGGAAAAAACATTTTCCCAAAATTTAGTTAGGCCTTTGTTTGAGTGCAATAATAACTTTTTCGCGTTTGCTTTTTAAAGTCGTGTTTTAAATAAAACACTGTTTTATGGGTTTTTTCATATGTTTTTGATAGGAAGATCGGCGTTTTAGTTAAGCGAAAGCATAGACTACAAAAGTTTTACAAGTAAGATATCGTGGCAACTAAGACAAGCTCCAAAAAGTCAATCAGCATTTTTTTCAACACTGATAAAAAAAATTTAATAAATTTGAGACGGTTTACCTAAAATGTTCCCCCGTTCTGTAAACAATCTTTTATGCTCGTTTTGGCTGAAATCTGTTTAAAACCAGGGTAAAACGGTGTTCGCATTAATTTTTAACTTGTTTGATTATTGGTTTTCCCCATACAATTTAAACGTCAAAATTGAACTTCGTTTTATTTTGACAGATAATGTGTTTAAAAATGTATGGGGAAAACACATAAATAAACTAGTTTAAATGAGTGCGAATATGGTATAAAAGGGCTAAGTTTTTGTAGTTTGATATAAAATAAGACTTTTAAACAAGTACTGTTTTTATTTGCAATGTACTGTTTTTTGAGACCAAATGTACTGTTATTATCTATTTCAAATCTGGCAACCCTAGTCAAAATTAAAAAAAAAAAGTTTTTAAAAATTTTTAGAGTAGGACCCTAAGGTCCTAATTTTTTTTTAAGTCAAATTTAAAGCGGATAGGATTATCCCACCAAAATGAAATGTTTAGTCGTTAATAAGCTGTTAACCAAATAATCAATGTATATATTATTTTTTGCATATCGGTCAAAATTACGATACAAAATCACAAATCCAGACATCGTTCTTCAGTTTTTTTTTTATATTATGAACACAGCTACTCTATGTATCCATTTCAGTGTTGCCACTTTCTGGATAATTATCCAAAAGTGGGACAATTTCAAAATCCTTGGACAATTTTTGGATAATGATGTTTTTTGTGTAATTTTACCTCAATAAAGTTCCAACTTTTTTTATCATTTTATCGATATTTTTGGCTTAAAAAATCATTGACAACATCGACTTTAAAAATTTTGATTACCAAATACAAGATAATAAATGACGAACATGCATATTTGACCATTAAAGCCTTAATTTTTTTCATGACTTATTGTTAGATGTCAAAAAAAAGCTCTAAAATTTTTTAAATTAAAAATTGTTCTGGAGAATCCCTATTCCCAAATCTGAAAATTGTTATTCAATATCTTTTAATATCCCCATTAAGACTCTCTGACCGATATTTTGATATTTTAGTGTCCACAAATGATATGAATACTTAGAAATAACATCAAAGTTTATGTGACGTCAAAATTTTTATAGCAATAATTGCTTGGCAATTTTTCTGAGCAACTATTGCTGGCAATTAAACATCAAAATCGTACATCTTTGTTTTGAATTCATCAAAATAGACGCAAAGCGGTTGTTTTTGTTCATTTTGCATACGTTATTGCTTATTGACACCAAAAAAATCAGGTGTAGATCAGGGGTTACAAACGGAATGATAAAATAAAAAATTTTGTGTAATTTGTGAGATTTTGGATAATTTTTTGTGTAATTTCCAATTCTATTGGTGGCAACACTGATCCATTTATACATGCCTATTAGGGCGTTTCACCAAAAACTTTTGGATTTTTGCAACTCTTGAAGCGGAATTTGAATTCATATGGCATTAAAGATTTTTGGAAGGTCGGGATCAACTCGCTCAAATCGATTTTATCAAAAAAATGAAGTTATGAAACATAATTTTTATTATTTTTTTTTTCTGGTGCCTTTTTTTTACAAATCGGATACTTTACTTCTAAATGTTACTAGCTTCCTAAAAAAAATATGCGCGGTCAAAATTATAAGTTAAAGGGTCACTAAGATGACCTTAAAAGTAAAAATTCAGAATTTCCCGTGTTCCAACCTATCAAGTCGATACTCAACTGGTAACGCAACAAAAGTAGCATTGACAAATCAGCGTTTCGTTTCATATGGCTACACATGTAAACGATTATTGAACGAAGTAACATGTTACGTGAAAATCTAATGCATTTTGATTGTCACGTAAGAAAAAAGTAGTGAGTACTTGTTACTTGAGTACATTACCAGTTGAAAAACGAGCCCTTAAGGCTCACACATTTAGTGACGCATTTAAGCGGTAGACGTCCACCGAGGTTTTCTATAAATTAATAAATAACGATTTGAACAGGGGCTATTTTAATGTGAAAATTGTGTTTTCTATTTGTACTTTTATAAACTTAAGAGAAAAAAACTAAAAATTAAATGTGCATTTAAACGCATTCCCCACTGGTGTGCACGCGAATTTTTTCATTACAAAAAGGAAAAAAATATATTTTTTTTTGGTTTTCAAAATTTTGTAAATAAATGTTTTCTAAATTGTTAAACAATGTAATTTGAAGAGCCACGTAAGTAAATATCAAATTTCTATAATCAAAACTGAAATGGAAAGCCTAGAATCCTCTATTTTAAACGGAAAAGTTAAGAAAAATTTCTCAAAACAAAAAATCAAATTCAATTTTAAGTGCATTAAAAGTGCATTTTTTATTGATAAAATTTGTTTGAACTTTTTCGTTTAGAGTACAGGATTGTAGTTTTCAATTTTGATTATAGAAATCTGATATTTACTTAAAGGAGACGTAAAGCTCTTTAAATTAGATTGATAAATTATTTAAAAATTCTTAACAAAATTGTGAAAACAATCTATATTTTTTTCTTTTAACATGGAAAAAATACTTAAAATATACAACTTTTATTTCCCATTAAAATTATTACATTTGTTTTTTTTTTTTGTATAGATGTCATACTTTAATAACAGGTTAATTAAAAAAAATCAAAAAGAGTAAAAGTTAACGAAAACGTACTTTAAAAATGCATTATTTTAATGGCACAATTTATTTTAACGTTTAAAGTAGAGAACTTTAACTTTTAATTTCAAAAATACGATATTTACTTAAGAACTTAAAGATCTTTAAACTACACCAGTTTTTTTTTAATTTTTTGTGATTTTTAAAAAAGGAAAATAGCGAATAAAATCGCGAGTTTTTGGAATTTAATTAAACTGTAAATGGCTTAAGAGGGTATCTTTATAAAAACAAAAAAAAAAAAGCTGAAGACCACAGGTCAAAAATACCCTTTTTTACTTGCTGTTTGATGGAAAAGATTTTTTTATAAATTTATTTTTTTAATATCCCGTGTAAAAAAATAATTATATCAAAACATATCTCCTTTGATAAAAACATATATGGATTATATATAAATAGATGTTGTCAGATCTACTCCATATACATATATTCATATCTGCTTCAGATATGTTTTGATCCGTAAATTGAGTCTATCTGAAAATGTCTGATCATATATGCCATATGTGCCAGATACCCAGTGAAAAATGTTCAAATATGAATCATATATATTTCACATATGATTACATATATGAACATATATATTTAATATATGAGCATATACGAAAATTGGCGGCATGTGGACAGACATATATGAAATATATATGAACACATATATGAACCCATGCCATATATGTACACATGCCGCCAATTTTCGCATGTGTAACATATATTTACATATATGAACATACATGTCCATATCTGGACCACATATGATTCATATATGAACATTTTTCACCGGGTAGACTCAATTTACGAATCAAAACATATCTGAAGCAGATATGAATATATATGGAGTAGATCTGATTATATCCATTTAGATATGATCCATATGTATATGTTTTTTATCAAAGGAGATATGTTTTAATATAATTATTTTTTTACACGGGATATTTTTCTTTTTTTGTTTAATGAAAATTATTTCCATACATAAATGCTATTCTATAGCTTACATAAAAGTTCCAAAAATAGAAAAAAAAAATAATTTAAATTAAAGAAATCCAAGGGGTGTTCGTCGTTGAAGTGATTCGTCTATTTCATTCGGACGACTAAAGAATATCCGAGGCATCACAGACGTGCCAGGTTATGGTTAAGTATAGTAACTTGAACCGGTGGTCGGTTTCTTCTTACTGGAGATCATGCGCAGGGGGTCGTCGTACTCTTATTGCGCCCAGTAGTTGCTCGACCGTTTGCCATCGCTCAGGTCCATGTTGTTGGTTTGTTGGTATCACGGGTAACTGCATCGGCTGCTGTTGTACAGCTAGAAGGGCAATTGGGTGATTGTCTGGTAAGAGGTATCGGCGTGGAGATACATTTGGCGCTGGAAGATGAAGAGTTTGTGAATCTGGTAGTGGTGCAGTAACCGAGGCTGATGATGGGGATCGGCCACCCGAGACGGCCATCTTAGAGGCGAACCGGCCACAAAAGCTGTTACAGTAGTAGATAGGCACAGTTTGAAGTCTGGCTATACGTACTCGGGCTCCAGGATTGCCAAAAAAAGCTAGTGGTGGCGACATATTTAGATTGCTGGGAAGTCCGAGTAACTTATTTGAGATTATTCCCGGACAAACCTCTGGTAGTGGTCTAAAGGCTTTGACTCCGCCACATTTTTCGGTCTTCGGCCAGGGTTTTGGGGCTGTGTTTATTTCCGATTCATTTTTCCTTTTTCCGCAAACCACGTCATTTTATTATTTGATAAATTTTAACTGTTGATTCTATTCGTACACTCAAAATAATTACTCTGTTAAATACTTTGTAAAATGACTGTAATCTTAATTCGACAGATATTTGACAAAGTTATTTGTCGAAATACAGATTTTAAGAAAATAGTTTGTATTTTCTTGTAACCGAAAAACAAAATGTTATCTGTAATATTACCTTATACTTTGTAATCTCTATTTAACAGATAATAAACAGAGGTTTTAGCTAAAATACAGATTTTAGAAAAATATTTTGTTTTTTCTCGTAACCAAAATACTAAATTTTATCTGTAATTTTACTTAGTGCTCTGTAATACAGTTTTTAAATAAAAATCTCTTAAAAAAACTTCCAA
>CAWUER010000457.1:0-31727 GCA_963921195.1 Pegoplata infirma | reverse complement strand
TACAAAAAAAACGATTTTCGATTTTGAGAAACTTTCTTTAGAAAAAGTGTGTAGTAAACTTTCAAAAAAAAAATCTTTAATTCGGAGTTAATAGAAAAATTACTGAGATTCGGAGAAACTTTCACCGATTTAGAAATAATTTCGATTGGAAGTATTTTTTATAAAAGAATATGTTCGGAGTAAAGTGTGTTAGTAAATTTTTAATAAAAAAAAACTCCGATTCGGAGTAAATTTGTATTAGAAAAATTACTCCAATTCAGAGTAGATAATTAAAAAAAAAAAAAACAACTCGGAGTAAATTTTTTATAAAATAATATTCCAATTCGGAGTAAATTTTTCATACAGAAATTATTTCGATTCGGAGTAAATTTTTTATAGAAAAGTTACTTCGATTCGGAATAAATTTTTTATAGGAAAGTTTCATCGATTTTTAATAAAAAATTTACTCCGATTCGGAGTAAATTTTTAATAGAAAAATTACTTCGATTCGGAGTAAATTTTGAATAGAAAAATTACTCCGATTCGGAGTAAATTTTTAATAGAAAAATTACTCCGATTCGGAGTAAATTTTTTATAGAAAAATTACTCCGATTCGGAGTAAATTTTTTATAGAAAAATTACTCCGATTCGGAGTAAATTTTTTTATAGAAAAATTACTCCGATTCGGAGTAAATTTTTTATAGAAAAATTACTCCGATTCGGAGTAAATTTTTTATAGAAAAATTACTCCGATTCGGAGTAAATTTTTTATAGAAAAATTACTCCGATTCGGAGTAAATTTTTTATAGAAAAATTACTCCGATTCGGAGTAAATTTTTTATAGAAAAATTACTCCGATTCGGAGTAAATTTTTTATAGAAAAATTACTCCGATTCGGAGTAAATTTTTTATAGAAAAATTACTCCGATTCGGAGTAAATTTTTTATAGAAAAATTACTCCGATTCGGAGTAAATTTTTTATAGAAAAATTACTCCGATTCGGAGTAAATTTTTTATAGAAAAATTACTCCGATTCGGAGTAAATTTTTTATAGAAAAATTACTCCGATTCGGAGTAAATTTTTTATAGAAAAATTACTCCGATTCGGAGTAAATTTTTTATAGAAAAATTACTCCGATTCGGAGTAAATTTTTTATAGAAAAATTACTCCGATTCGGAGTAAATTTTTTATAGAAAAATTACTCCGATTCGGAGTAAATTTTTTATAGAAAAATTACTCCGATTCGGAGTAAATTTTTTATAGAAAAATTACTCCGATTCGGAGTAAATTTTTTATAGAAAAATTACTCCGATTCGGAGTAAATTTTTTATAGAAAAATTACTCCGATTCGGAGTAAATTTTTTATAGAAAAATTACTCCGATTCGGAGTAAATTTTTTATAGAAAAATTACTCCGATTCGGAGTAAATTTTTTATAGAAAAATTACTCCGATTCGGAGTAAATTTTTTATAGAAAAATTACTCCGATTCGGAGTAAATTTTTTTTAGGAAAAATTACTCCGATTCGGAGTAAATTTTTTATAGAAAAATTACTCCGATTCGGAGTAAATTGTTTATAGAAAAATTACTCCGATTCGGAGTAAATTTTTTATAGAAAAATTACTCCGATTCGGAGTAAATTTTTTATAGAAAAATTACTCCGATTCGGAGTAAATTTTTTATAGAAAAATTACTCCGATTCGGAGTAAATTTTTTATAGAAAAATTACTCCGATTCGGAGTAAATTTTTTATAGAAAAATTACTCCGATTCGGAGTAAATTTTTAATAGAAAAATTATCCGATTCGGAGGAAATTTTTAATAGAAAAATTACTCAAATTCGGAGTAAATTTTCAATAGAAAAATTACTCCAATTCGGAGTAAATTTTTAATAGAAAAATTACTCCGATTCGGAGTAAATTTTTAATAGAAAAATTACTCCGATTCGGAGTAAATTTTTAATAGAAAAATTACTCCGATTCGGAGTAAATTTTTAATAGAAAAATTATCCGATTCGGAGGAAATTTTTAATAGAAAAATTACTCCAATTCGGAGTAAATTTTCAATAGAAAAATTACTCCGATTCGGAGTAAATTTTCAATAGAAAAATTACTCCAGTTCGGAGTAAATTTTCAATAGAAAAATTACTCCAATTCGGAGTAAATTTTTAATAGAAAAATTATCCGATTCGGAGGAAATTTTTAATAGAAAAATTACTCCAATTCGGAGTAAATTTTCAATAGAAAAATTACTCCAATTCGGAGTAAATTTTCAATAGAAAAATTACTCCAGTTCGGAGTAAATTTTCAATAGAAAAATTACTCCAATTCGGAGTAAATTTTCAATAGAAAAATTACTCCAATTCGAATTTTTTTTTTATTTTTCTATTGAAAATTTACTCCAATTCGGATTAAATTTTCAATAGAAAAATTACTCCAATACGGAGTAAATTTTCAATAGAAAAATTACTCCAATTCGGAGTAAATTTTCAATAGAAAAATTACTCCAATTCGGAGTAAATTTTCAATAGAAAAATTACTCCAATTCGGAGTAAATTTTCAATAGAAAAATTACTCCAATTCGGAGTAAATTTTCAATAGAAAAATTACTCCAATTCGGAGTAAATTTTCAATAGAAAAATTACTCCAATTCGGAGTAAATTTTCAATAGAAAAATTACTCCAATTCGGAGTAAATTTTCAATAGAAAAATTACTCCAATTCGGAGTAAATTTTCAATAGAAAAATTACTCCAATTCGGAGTAAATTTTCAATAGAAAAATTACTCCAATTTGGAGTAAATTTTTAATAGAAAAATTACTCCGATTCGGAGTAAACTTTTAATAAAAAAATTTTTAACAGAAAATTTACTCCTATTCGGAGTAAATTTTTAATAGAAAAATTACTCCGATTCAAAGTAAGTTAAAAAAAAATAATTCCGATTCGGAGTGAATTTTTTATGGAAAAATTACTTCAATTTGGAATAAATTTTTAATAGAAAAATTACTCCGAATCGGAGTAAATTTTTTAATAAAAACATTACTCCAATGCGGAGGAAATTTTTTTTATAAAAATTCCTCCGAGTAAATTTTTAACAAAAAGCTTTTTCGATTTTAAGTAAATTTTTATAGAAAAATTACTTCGATTCGGAGTAAATTTTTTATAGCAAAATTACTCCAATTCGGAGTAAATTTTTTATAGCAAAATTTCTCTAATTCGGAGTTAATTTTTTATAGAAAAATTATTCCAATTCGCAGAAAATTTTATATAGAAAAATTACTTTAGTAAATATTATATAGAAAAATTTCTTTATAGTAAAATTACTCCAATTCGGAGTAAATTTTTTATAGAAAATTACTCCAATGAGTAAATTTTTTATAGAAAAATTACTCCAATTCTGAGTAAATTTGTTACAGAAAAATTACTCCAATTCGGAGTAAATTTCTTATAGAAAAACTACTCCAGTTCTGAGTTATTTTTTTAATAGAAAAATTACTCCAATTCGGAGTAAATTTTTTGCAGGGAAAATTACTCCGATTCTGAGTAAATTTTAAATCGAAAAATAACTCCGATTCGAAGCAAATTTTTAATAGAAAATCTACTCCGATTCGGATAAATTTAATAGAAAAATTACTCCAATTCGGAGAAAAGTTTCAATAAAAATATTTTTTCTGTCACGGAGTAAATTTTTTATTAAAAAATTACTCCGAGTAAATTTTTAATACAAAAAATAATCCGATTATTATTAAATGTTTAATTGAAAAATTATTCCGATTCGAAAGTTTTTAATAAAAAAATTATACAAATTCGGAGTAGTTTTTCTTTTTTTTATGAAAAATTACTCCGAAGCAAATTTTTTGTACCTATATTTTCATAAAAATTATCCTTCCTTAAGCCATAATACATAAATTCATACTTTTGCATTTGCTACCTCTAGTTTGTGATTTATTAATTTCGTTCTTAATATCTCCTAGGAATCCACTCCATCTCCCAAGGAAAGTGATAGTAGTAGCAATACCCCAAAATCACATCGTGTTGAAGGAGGTTTAATATTTACCCGCACAAATTTACCAATTAAAAAAGATGTACAAATTGAATATATAGATAAAGATGAAACGTAAGTCTAAATCTCTAACTGTCTTGTAAAATTTATCATTTCTCTCTCTCTCTCTCGCTCTTTAAACTAGATCCCGTAATCTCATACGTACTGCTATTGAGAAAAATGACTTTCTCAATAATTATATGGATAAAGAACGTAAAGAAATGGTTATCGATGCCATGGAACTGGTTCACATCAAAAAGAATTGTTTTATAATCAATGAAAATGATGAGGGTTCTGAAATTTATGTCTCTGAAGAGGGTGACTTTGATGTTATAAAACAGGGCAAAGTTATTGGTACATTTGGTCCATGTACAGTATTTGGTGAATTAGCCATTTTATATAATGCTAAAAGATTTGCCTCCATACGGGCCGCTACAAATGCTACCGTCTGGAAAATAGATCGTGAAAAATTCCGTAAAATTATGGTGATATCGGGTTCTAAAGAAAAAGAAGAGAATTTGAATTTCCTAAGATCGGTACCATTTTTAAATGATTTATCAGATGATGTGTTAAGTAAAGTGGTGGATTTATTGCAAAGGGTAAGTTTAAATTATATACAAAAGCTTTTAAGCTTTGTTATTAATAAAGCTTATTATATTTTTAGAAATTCTTTGAAACTAATACCTGTATTGTAAAAGAGGGAGATATTGGTAATGAATTCTTTATCATAAGAGGTGGCACGGTAACCATTAAGAAGAAAGCCGATAATGGTGAAGAAAGAGTGGTGGATAGAAGAAAAAGAGGTGACTATTTTGGTGAACAAGCTTTACTTAATGCTGATTGTAGACAAGCTAGTGTATATGCGGATGCTCCTGGAACAGAAGTTTTAAAATTAGATAGAGAGTAAGTAAAAACCTTTTACTCCCCTAAAACACTTATATTATATTGTTTTTATCCCCTTTTTAGAGCTTTTATAAGTTATCTTGGCACCATTCCTCAACTCCGTGAACTGCCAACGGATAAACGTGAATCCAACGGTCGTGATAGTAATCGTAAATCAGAATTTGATAATGAATATGCCAATGTTGAATTAGATGAGCTAAAGAAAGTAGCAACTTTGGGATCTGGAGCTTTTGGCAAAGTTGATTTAGTTTCATATGATAAAATGACTTTTGCTTTAAAAATTATCAAAAAGATTGATATTGTTAAACAGGACCAGATAGAACATGTCTATAGTGAGAAACATGTTATGATGAAATGTAGAAGTTCACCATTTATTATAGAGTAAGCTTTTATAGATTAAAAACTTTTCGAAAAAATTTAATTAATAGATTTCATTAATTTAATTTTAGATTATATAAAACTTTCCGCAATGATAAATTTGTTTATTTTCTCATGGAAGCCTGCATGGGTGGTGATGTCTGGACAGTTATGTCTCAACGTCGTTTCTTTGATGAAAAAACGGCACGTTTTATAGCTGGTTGTGTGGTTGAAGCTTTCGATTTTCTACATTCTCATAATATTATTTATAGAGATTTAAAACCAGAGAATTTAATGTTGACCACAGATGGTTATTGTAAATTGGTAAGAATTATAAGAAAAAATGTTTGCCAATAAAAGCTCTTTTTTTTAGAATTTTGCTGCTGGTAAAATTAATAATTATTTTTAAAGCTTTTATGGACTGCAGGTATATGTAGGTTAATTAAAAAAAGTTTTAAAAGGCTTTAACTTAACTGAGGAATTGTAATACATAATTTAGAGCTTTAAAAAGCTTTTGAAATTGTTTTTTTATTAAGTGATAATATTTAAATTCACTTTTTGTAAGATTTTATAAAATTAGAAGTTACTTAAATCCACAAAATCCGAAAGCTCTAAACAATTTAATGATTTTATTTTCTTTAGATCCTTAAATGCTTCTTAAACTTTTTAATTTTGTAGAAAGTCTTTAATTGACAATTGTTTTTTTTGGAACTTAAAGTTCTTTGAAAATATTTTGCGTATTTGCTTAAAAACTATTTTTTCTTGGTGTAGAAGCTTTGTAAAGCTTTTACAGGAGTTGGGAAGAAAATATACGTCACAATCCTTTTTCATAAAAAAACAGTACATTTTTTGAAAAAAAAAAAAAATTGAGGCTAACTACATAGAATATCATAAAAATTGTAAAATTTATTTTTAGATTTTAAAACTTTTTTGAACATAAAAATTTTAAAGTAACATCTATTTAAAACAAACCAAATAAAACATTTTAATTCGACTTGGCCCATTTTTATCAAAAATTTTATAACAAGCTTGAATATATAAAGCTTTTAACAAAAAATCTTTTATATATTAAAGATTTATTTGTTTACAGACCAATGAAAGAGTCCCGGATCAAAAGATTTCAGACTTAAAGCTTTAAAATAAACTATATCATATACAACGAATTCAGTAAAACAAAATTTTAAAATTCGTGACACATTTCCCAAAAAGCTTTTCAAAAATTAAAAGCTTTTTTATGGGTTTTCAAAGGTCACTCACTGTCAGATATTAATTTTCAAATAAAGCTTTTTAAAAAAACCTTTTTTTTACTTTTTAAATAAAATTTTTTGTAAGATATTTAATTCTTAAATCGTCGCTGCGCCTAAAAATAGTCATGTGTTAAAAATATTTTTTTGAGGAGGCCCAAGAAACAGCCAAATTTCATGTTGATTAAAAGTTGACTTCTAAAAAGTGCTCGGAAAGGACCACACTAGGCTGTACCTCTTTGAAAAAAATTGAAAAACACATGACTCCATTTTAAGGCGCAGCGACGATATGTGTAAAGAATAATGAAAGATTTCTGGCTCAAAAGTTTTAGGCTTGTGCTTTTAAAAAACTCTTTTAACGACAGAAATTCTATACATTAAAATTTATTTATCATAAAAGCTTTTAAAAATTTAAAGCTTTTATAGAATTTTTGTAAGCATAGCTCTAAGAAACATTTCTGGCTTAAAAGCTTTTTTCTATAGCATAAAAAAGACTCTTCTTATATGCACCCAATTTAAAACATCGAATTCAAGAAATTCCTGAACTAATATTTTAGACAATCGTATCTTAAGTTAAAAGCTTTTTTTTTAACAGTTTTCATTGTAATAGATGGAAGATATTAAAATCTGCTTGTTTACAAAAAACAATTTTGGCTCGAAAGCGTTCAGGCTAGAACTTTAAATATAAAAATTTACTCCAAACATTTAAATAAATCAAATACAGGATTCGTAAACAAATTAGTTTAAAAGTTTTTTTTAACAAATTAAAAGCTTTAAAAAAGCTTTAAATTGTTTACAGCACAATTAAAGATTTCTAGCTCATAGAAGCTTTTTAAAAACTAAAAGCTTTTATAAAGTTTTTTTTATAGAAATAATTATAAGATATTCAATACAAAGTTTACACAGTAAAAAAATATTTCTCGGCAACTACGTATCGAGAGGAGAAGGTCGAGCAACAACAGCAACAAAAAATATTTTTCTCGCCCTAAAGCTTTCAGGCTAAAGCCAAACAAATTTAGAAATTAATTTTTTACAACAATTTAATCAATTTAAAATATTTGTTATTGTTGCTATTAAATATATCATAGAAACCCCTTTTTAAAAATGTTTGAAAAGTTCGAAAAAAGTAGATGTCATACATAGTTATTCAATTTCTTATAAATGCATTTTGAAAATTTAAGGCTTTTCGTAAAAAATTTCTTATTTATTCTTCGTCAAATTAAAAGTTCTTATGTCGTTTTAAAAGAAATATCTGTTACATGTTTCTTAAAAAAAGCTTTTTGAAAATAAAAAGCTTTTTGTGAACCATTTCTTATAAATCTTCTTTTTTTGGAAATTAAAAAGTTTAAAATAGTTATTTATACATTTTACATATTATTTGTTCAACTAAAGAAATCTTTTTTAAGCATTTTCATAAAAATCTGTTTAAATTTTAACTTAATTTTCTTAATATTACAGCTAGATGTCTTCGAAATTTTTAAGAGCTTTTTTAAATATATCGTCTTACTTATTTCTCACTTCAGGTTGATTTTGGTTTTGCCAAACACATACCCACAAATCAAAAAACACATACTTTTGCTGGCACTCCTGAATATGTAGCCCCCGAAATTATCTTGGATCGTGGTCATGATCGTGCCGTTGACTATTGGGCTTTAGGTATATTGATATTTGAATTATTATTAGGCAAAACACCATTCCGAGGACAAAATCAAATAAAAATTTATCAGCAAATCCTAGGAGGTATTGATATTATACAAATGCCCTCAAAAATCCCCAAATCAGCACAAGCTTTAATAAAAGCTTTATGTAAACAACTGCCAGCCGAAAGATTGGGTTATCAACGCAAGGGTATAATGGATATAAAAAAGCATAGGTAGGAACAATTTTAAAATTTTATATAAGAAGAATTTTTTTTTAAATATTTTTTTATTACAGTTGGTTTGATAGCTTGGACTGGCAGAAACTGAAAAATAAACAACTGTCATCTCCAATAAAAAGACCCATTACCAGTAATACTGATATACAGCATTTCGGTCCATCCGGTGTAGAAAATGATACTGAGCCACCACCTGAAACCAGTGGTTGGGATATTGATTTTTAGTTAGTTTTTGTAAAATTAAGTAAAATATTCCAAAGATTTTTTGTTTGTTAATAGATTTTAATTTAATTTTTTTAAATAATTTATTTATAAGTTTTTTTTAATACTACTGACAATACTAGTTGCTTTACTAATATTTATAAAATTTAATTTACATAGTTAATTAAAAAAAAAAAACAGTGAGAAAAATATACATATTTATATAAATTAAAGGCTTAAAGATTTATTTAAAAATGTCAAGGACTTATTTAGTATGAAAATAGATAAAATAAAACTATATAAATTAGAAAAATGTGACCAACTTTAGCAAAAGCTTTCAAGGATAGTTTTTAATGCAAAACAAAACTTAAATAATTTTATAATAAACTCAAAAAAAAAAGTCGTATACAGAAAAACAAAAGTCTTATACTCATAAACAAAAGTCTTATACTCAAAAAATAAAAGGTTTATACTCAAAAAAGTCTTATACTCAAAAACAAAAGTCTTATACTCAAAAATCCAAAAGTGTTATACTCAAAAACTAAAAGTGTTATACTCAAAAAATAAATGTAATATACTAACAAAATTAAATATGATATTTATTTTTGTTTTACGACGGTAGCACAAAAGCATAAAATGCCATAATATAGTAATAACTGTATTTCTTGATTATAGTTTGAGTATAAGACTTTAAGTTTGCGTATAGTTGGCCACATTTAAGACTTATACATATGAGTTAAAATAGTTTGCCTGACACAAATGTGCGTTAAAATCTATGTTAAATCATTTGCAACGGAAAATCAGCAACTTCCTGTATCCTTCAACATGAAAATGCGTTAACATTTTTTAATAACAAAACTATTCACATATACAAATATTCGTACACTCAGACATTTTTTGCACATCATGTTTACAATAACTCAATGTTTCTGATATGTTTATTCATTTGTCTGTCAACCATAACAATTTCAAAATTATTACACAAAATATATTTCAAAAATGATTTTATTTGTACAATTTTAATGTTCATTTCATGGCAGATGTTGACATTTGTCTTCATTTGAGAAAAGTGTTCATATTTTTATCAAAATTTTTGATATGTTTGTCATTTTAAATTTTGCAAAATAATTACAAAATTTTGTTGATTACCAGTTTAATACAGACATGTGCAAGTTATTTTTATGATTTATTAGAAAAAAAAAATTGTAATTAATTAAAATGCAAATGTATTTTAAGTTTGAAGTAAATTAGTTTTAAGTATATTATATACTATGGTCAAAAAGTTTGACGATTTTTTTGTCTTCAAGTGCCAAAATGGAAAGACAAACCGACATTTAAAATCCTACTGATGATAACACTAACTGGAGTGTTTGAAACCGTTATGGGAATACCAGAAATGTCTATAATTTTTAGAAATTAAATTTTTCTTTTCCATTTTATTAACTTGAACCCTTATAATACATATAATTAGAGCCCGAGCTCGATTTGTACTTACAGAAAAAACATTAATAAAATTACTGACAAAAGATGTCGCTATTAGGCACGTCTCCGAAACAGAAAATGCAAATTCCCTAATTTGTGTCTGCAATTCCAGATAATGTTGGTAACCCTTGCAAAATAATGTAAGAGACATAAAAGTTGAGAGAATGTGTGAGGTGAGGTTGAGATTGCAAGAAATAGAATTGTAGTGTTGTAAACTGCTAAAATTTTTTCTGTAGAAACTATAAACATTCACATGTAAAAAAAAAAAACAATTTCCATTAACTAGACAACCCGATATTTAGAATCCTATTGATGATAACACTAACTGGAGTGTTTGAAACCGGTATGGGAATACCAGAAATGTCTATAAGTTTCAGAAATTAAATTTTTCTTCTGCATTTTTTAAACTTGAGCCCTTACAAAAAAATAATTGTTCTTAAGGAAATTTCCTAGAACTTTAAAAAAAAAATTTCCTCAAAATATAAATTTTTTCAGTTTGAAATTTTTTAGACATTTTTTTTAAGTTTCAAGAAAATGACGTTTGAAAAAAATTTTTATAGAGAAAATTTTTCAGAATCTCGAAAAAAAAATTTTCCAAGTAAAATTTCTTAAAGCCTAAAAAAAGTTTTCTACAGAAAATTTTCCAAAAGGTTTTTTATAGAAAGATTCCCAGAATCTGAAAAGTTTTTTTCTATAGAAAATTTCTCAGAGTCTGAAATGTTTCCTAAAAAAATCTCAGAATCTGAGAAATTTTTCATAGAAATTTTTTGAAAAAAAATTATCTCAGATTCTGAGAAATTTTTTATCAAAAAATATCTCAGATTCTGAGAAATTTTCTATAGAAAAAATATCTCCGATTTCGAGAAATTTTCTATAGAAAAAAATTGTAATAGAAAAAATATCTCAGATTCTGAGAAATTTTTTTATAGAAAAAAATATCTCAGATTCTGAGAAATTTTCTGAAGATAAAAATCCTCTGATTCTGAGAAATTTTCTACAGAAAAAATATCTCAGATTCTGAAAAATTTTCTATAGAAAAAATATCTCAGATTTTAGAAAATTTCTATTGAAAAAATATCTCAGATTCGGAGAAATTATCTATATAAAAAATATCTCAGATTCTGAGAAATTTTCTGAAGAAAAAATTTTTCTGACTCTGAGTAATTTTCTATAGAAAAACAATTTTAACAGAAAAAAATATGTCAGATCATGAGAAATTTTCTATAGAAAAAATATCTCAGATTCCGAGAAATTTTTTATAGAAAAAATATCTCAGATTCTGAGAAATTTTCTATAGAAAAATTATCTCAGATTCTGAGAAATTTTCTGTAGAAAAATTATCTCAGATTCTGAGAAATTTTCTATAGAAAAATTATTTCAGTTTCTGAGAAATTTTCAATAGAAAAATTATCTCAGATTCTGAGAAATTTCTATAGAAAAAATATCTCAGATTCTGAGAAATTTTCTATAAAAAAAAAAATTTCAACAGAAAAAAATATTTCAGAATCTGAGAAATTTTCTACCGAAAAATTTTCTCAGATTCTGATTAATTTTCTGTAGAAAAATATTTCAGATTTCAAGAAATTTTCGATAGAAAAAAAAATTTCAACAGAAAAAAATATCTCAGTTTCTGAGAAATTTTCTATCAAAAAAATATCTCAGATTCTGAGAAATTTTCTATAGTAAATATCTCAGATTTCGAGAAATTTTCTATAGAAAAAAATTTCCAGCGGAAAAAATATCTCAGATTCTGATAAATTTTTTATAGAAAAAATATCTCAGATTCTGAGAAATATCTCAGACTCTGAGAAATTTTCTATAGAAAAAATATCTCAGATTCTGAGAAATTTTCTATAGATAAAATATCTCAGATACCGAGAAATTTTCTATAGAAAAAATATCTCAGATTCTGAGACATTTTCTACAGAAAAAAAATCTCAGATTTTGAAAAATTTTTTATAGAAAAAATCTATCAGATTCTGAGAAATTTTATATAGAAAAAATATCTCGGATTTCGAGAAAATATATTTCTCATAATCTAAAATATTTTCAGTGAGAAATTTGAAAAGTTTTCGATGTAGAAAATCTCTCAGAATTTAAAAAGCTTTTTCTATAAAAAATTTCTCAAAATCTAAAGAATTAAAAAGTTTTTGTTTTTAAAAAATACCTGAAATATTTTTATTTTGAAATATTTTTGAGAAATGTTTTATCGAAAAATATCTCAGATTCTGAAAAATTTTCTATAGAAAAAATATCTCAGACTTCGAGAAATTTTCTATAGAAAAAAATTTTAACAGAAAAAATATATCTCAGATTCTGAGAAATTTTCTATAGAAAAATTATCTCAGATTCTGAGAAATTTTCTATAGAAAAAATATCTCAGATTATGAGAAATTTTCTATAAAAGAAATATCTCAGATTCTGAGAAATTTTCTATAAAAAAAATATATCAGATTCTGAGGAATTTTCTTTAGCAAAAATTTCTCAGATTCTGAGAAATTTTCTATTGAAAAAATATCTCAGATTCTGAGAAATTTTCTATAGAAAAAATATCTCAGATTCTGAGAAATTTTATATAGAGAAAATATCTCAGATTCTGAGAAATTTTCTATAGAAAAAATATCGCAGATTCTGAGAAATTTTCTAATCAAAAAATACATGAAATAATTTTGAGAGATTTATTATCGAAAAATATCTCAGATTCTGAGAAATTTTCTATAGAAAAAATATCGCAGATTCTGACAAATTTTCTTTAGAAAAAATATCTCAGATTCTGAGAAATTTTCTTTAGAAAAAATATCTCAGATTCTGAGAAATTTTCCATAGAAAAAATATCTCAGATTCTGAGAAATTTTCTATAAAACAAATATCTCAGATTCTGAGAAATTTCAGTAATAAATTTTATAGAATCTGAAAAATTTTCTCTATAAAAAAAATTTCAGAATACTGAAAAATTTGTTTTCAAGAAAATTTCGTAGAACCTGAAAATTTTTTCTAATGAAAATATTTCAGAATCTGTAAAATTTTTTCTACGGAAAAATTCTTCAAAAAACAATTTCAGAATCTAAAATTATTTGTTCTGAACAACATTTCTTAGAAATTCTCATAATTTGAGATATTTTTCAATAGAGAATTTATTTTTTTTTTTTTATATTTTTTGTATACAGTGTTTTTATGTTTTACCTAATGTTTACACAATTGTTTAACATTAAATTTAATAATATATGTGAGTGTGTGTAACTGCTAAAGATTTTGCTGCTGTTGCTATTTTGCTGAATTTGTTGTTTTGTTAACTATGTTTACATTTATATGAGCATGTTTGTTCATGCAACAGACTGTTATATTTGTTAATGACATTTATTGTTCAACACTCTGCGTGGATGTATGTGTGATTTTGTGTATGTAGTAGGTCTAAAATATAAACATAATACATAATAATCACACGCACACATGTTTTAAGTCATATACATATGGGGGTTTTCGTGTCAACTGACACAACTTTTGAAACCGATGTCGTCCGATCGGGATGAAATTTGCACCAAGGTTAGTCCTATTGGATAGTAGTTCAGACACAATTTTTCAACGAGATCGGTCAAGAACTCTCTGAGTTAGAGGGGGTCGAAATTTGACATTTTGGCCAAAGAGGTGTTGATTCTCATCCATGTAACTTCTTACCTATTGTTTTTAGCAAAATGGGTCCCAAAGAGTTTAGATAGCTATTTCTTCAGTCTTTCGAAAAAAAATATAAAAAAAAATAAAAAAAAATTTTTTGATTTTTTTTCTTAAAAATCTAAAACTTTTTTACCTTTTTCCTCAAATTGGGCCCTTTTTTTTTTTTTTTTTTTTGATTCAAAAGAAAGCTTAGGCGATTTCCTTTAAGAGCTGTGGGGTCGCTTAGTGGGATGCGAGTGGGATATCTATGAAAAAATTATTTTTTTAACTTTGGAACACAAAAAACGGTTCTTCAATTTGCACTATTAGGCGTGGGATAGCTAACCAGTTTTCGATTTCGATCCGCGATACCCTCTAATTTTTTTAGGTTCGAAAAAGAAAGCACGAGCCAAAAAATGGGGGCGGTGGGGAGGGGCCATATGGCCCCTCATTGGGGTCAAAGTTGGGCTTAAAGAGGAAAAAATCCTCAAAAAGCCCCAAAACTACCCTAGAAACGGACCTGGAGGGGTGCAATGTGAGACCGACCTCCAATAATTTTCTGCCCCCAACATTTTTCTTGAACAAACCTTACCCCTATTTCCACTTCCTAAGGGGGCTCCCATACAAAATGATACTTTTATAAAATTTGCTCCTACCGCTCTAACTGTCCATAGGGTGCCCCTAGAGAAGTAAAATGTATGACTGACCCCCATATTTTTTCAACTCCAACATTTTCTCAGAATATACCTACCCTTTATTTTCAGCTCTTAAGGGGGTCCCCATACATTTTTTTTTTTTTATTTTTTTATTAGTTTTAAAAATACATGTTTTTATAATGTATGGGAGCCTTTTAGGGAGTGAAGATAGGGTGTTATGATGTTCGGACAAAATGTTGGTATCTAAAAAATAATGGGGGTTGGTCGTAATTTTTGCCTCTTTAGGAGGCACGGTAGGGGCGGTAGGAGCTGGTTTAATAAAACAAATTTATAAAAAATAAAAGAAATGTATGGGGACCACCTTAAGGGTTAAAGATACATTGTAGGTATGTTTGGAAAAAATGTTGGAATTAATAAAATAATGGAGGTCGGTCATACATTTGGCCCCACTAGGGGCACTTTAGGGAAAGTTAGAATGGTAGGATCAAATTTTTTTAAAATGGTTTGTATGGGAGCCCCCTTAGGAAGTGGAAATAGGGGTAAGGTTTGTTCAAGAAAAATGTTGGGGGCAGAAAATTATTGGAGGTCGGTCTCACATTGCACCCCTCCAGGGGCGTTTCTAGGGGAGTTTTTGGGCTTTTTGAGGATTTTTCCTCTTTAAGCCCAACTTTGACCCCAATGAGGGGCCATATGGCCCCTCCCCACCGCCCCCATTTTTTGGCTCGTGCTTTCTTTTTCGAACCTAAAAAAATTAGAGGGTATCGCGGATCGAAATCGAAAACTGGTTAGCTATCCCACGCCTAATAGTGCAAATTGAAGAACCGTTTTTTGTGTTCCAAAGTTAAAAAAAAAATTTTTTCATAGATATCCCACTCGCATCCCACTAAGCGACCCCATAGCTCTTAAAGGAAAAGACCTAAGCTTTTTTTTGAATCAAAAAAAAAAAAAAAAAAAGGGCCCAATTTGAGAAAAAAGTCAAAAAAGTTTTAGATTTTTAAGAAAAAAAATCAAAAATTTTTTTTTTATTTTTTTTATAATTTTTTTTCGAAAGACTGAAGAAATAGCTATCTAAACTCTTTGGGACACATTTTGCTAAAAACAATAGGTAAGAAGTTACATGGATGAGAATCAACACCTCTTTGGCCAAAATGTCAAATTTCAACCCCCTCTAACTCAGAGAGTTCTCGACCGATCTCGTTGAAAAATTGTGTCTGAACTACTATCCAATAGGACTAACCTTGGTGCAAATTTCATCCCGATCGGAAGACATCGGTTTCAAAAGTTGTGTCAGTTGACACGAAAACCCCCATATATATAAATTTACAGAGGCTTATGGAGTTACTCATATGTGCACACAAACACTAATACAAATACAGTTACTTACACCCAATACAATTGCTAACAAAATTGTATTTGCAACTACACATATGCTCATTTCTAACTACACACATTCTCATTTCCATTTATTTGCAATTGCATATTGTTGTCCGTTTAATATTGTAGAAAATTAAAATTTTTCTTTTAAATTTGTATACAATTATTACAAACTTGACTAGAGTGGCATTATTTCTTCTACATTTGCTTTTACCAAGTGTCTGGATAAATTTTTATTTTACTAGACATTAAAAATATGTTATACAAATTAACCCAAAGTGCCCCACTGTGCGGCAAAAAACGAAAAACAAATTTGTCTTGCGCTATATCATATTTTTTAATTTTATTGAGCTAAGACGAATTAAAAAAAAAATAAATCGGTGGATTGGTTTCCGAGATATTGTTATTTAAAATTTGCAAAAAATTACGGTTTTTTCCTCCGATCAAGCAATTAGAAAAAAAACTCAAAATTTTTTTTTATTTTCACGAAACTTGAAAAGAACTTTAAAATTAATTTTTGCCAAATCCGATCATTTAAACTCTTGGAGCCCTTCGATCAAAATTTTGGTTTTTGAAATTTTTTACCAAAAACTCTAAATTTTAATCGAAGTTCAAATAAAGTTCAAACAAAAGCTTGTCTCAATCTTTAAAAAATAGTCATTGAAAAAAAATTTAGATTTTTTTAAAACAGTTTCTTGAATTTAGGAAAAAACACCGTTTTGGGATTTTTTTTACAAATTTCAAATAGCGATATCTCGAAAACCGCTTAACCGATTTTAGAAATTTTTAGACATTCATATTTACCATGTCAAAATTAACAAACAATCAAAAGATACTCTATGTTTATGCTTTTTGATAGAAGAAGAAAATTGTGTCTTCAAAAGATTAAATTAAATGTGCAAGGAACGTTTTATAAAAGGTACTTTTTATAAAACGTATTTTTTATAAAAGGTACTTTTTATAAAAGGTACTTGTTTTAGGTTTTAGGATAGGTCCTTTTGAAATGTTTTAGGATAGGTCCTTTTCATAGGTTCTAGGATAGGTCCTTTTGATAGGTTTTAGGACAGGTCCTCTTGATATGTTCTAGGATAGGTCCTAGGACAGGTCCTAGGATAGGTCCTTTTGATAGGTCTAAGGATGGGTACTTTTGATAGGTTCTCGGATAGGTCCTTTTGATAAGTCCTAGGATGGGTCCTTTTGATAGGTTTTAGGATAGGTCCTTTTGATAGGTTTTTTTTTTTTTTTTTTTTATAAAAGAAACAACACTCAGGCAATGCTGCCTATCAATTACTACTGTAACCGTGATGTTTCTTTCGGAAAGGGGATAGAAGAGAGATGAAAGATTTGAAAGATAGAAGGGCTTCAGTATGACAACACTGTAATTGCGCGTGTTGATAATTTTGAGTACAGTTGTTGCATTGCCATCTGTTATTGATCTGGCGAATTATTTTTGAAGCTGTGTTTATAGCCATTATTTTATTTTTTTACTTCGTTGACGTTTTAGTGCTATTTATCAACGAAGGAGGGTGCTGCGATAGATATTAGTTATAAATAGAAACTAATAAATATCTGAAAAAATTGTTGTTCTGCCTGAGCCGGGAATCGAACCCAGGCTTGCTGGCTAGTAGTCCAACGCGCTAACCACTAAGCCACAGCACCCTGCTAGGATATGCCCTTTTGATAGGTTCTAGGATGAGTCCTTTTGATAGGTTTTAGGATAGGTCCTTTTGATAGGTCCTAGGATAGGTCTTTTTGATAGGTTCTAGAATGGGTCCTTTTGATAGGTTTTAGGATAGGTCCTTTCGATAGGTTTTAGGATAGGTCCTTTTGATAGGTTTTAGGATAGGTCCTTTTGATAGGTTTTAGGATAGGTCCTTTTGATAGGTTTTAGGATATATCCTGTTGATAGGTTTTAGGATGGGTCCTTTTGATAGGTCCTTTTGATAGGTTTAAGGATAGGTCCTTTTAATTGGTTTTAGGATGGGTCCTTTTGATAGGTTCTTGGATACTTTTTATGAAAGGTACTTTTTATAAAAGGTACTTTTTATAAAAGGTACTTTTTATAAAAGGTACTTTTTATAAAAGGTACTTTTTATAAAAGGTTCTTTTTATAAAAGGTACTTTTTATAAAAGGTACTTTTTATAAAAGGTACTTTTTAAAAGGTACTTTTTATAAAAGGTACTTTTTATAAAAGGTACTTTTTATAAAAGGTACTTTTTATAAAAGGTACTTTTTATAAAAGGTACTTTTTATAAAAGGTACTTTTTATAAAAGGTACTTTTTATAAAAGGTACTTTTTATAAAAGGTACTTTTTATAAAAGGTACTTTTTATAAAAGGTACTTTTTATAAAAGGTACTTTTTATAAAAGGTACTTTTTATAAAAGGTACTTTTTATAAAAGGTACTTTTTATAAAAGGTACTTTTTATAAAAGGTACTTTTTATAAAAGGTACTTTTTATAAAAGGTACTTTTATAAAAGGTACTTTTTATAAAAGGTATTAGAACCTATCCTTTTGATAGGTTCTAGGATACTTTTTATAAAAGGTACTTTTTACAAAAGGTACTTTTTATAAAAGGTACTTTTTATAAAAGGTAATTTAAAGTTCTTTTTATAAAAGGTACTTTCTAAAAGGTACTTTCTTTTGATATATACTAAAATAATGAACCTAGACACTTGATATTTGGACTGTAGGATGCGTTAGTTAAATAAAACATTTTGGAAAAAGTACTTTTCGAAAATTATGTTACTATGAGTCGTAAAAGGGTTAAAAATGTGTGTACTTTTTATATTTCTGAATATACCTAATGATCCTTGACACCTGAAATTTGGAATATGGGATACTACCTTTAGTAAATTACATTTTTTAAAAAGTACCTTTTATAAAAAGTAACTTTTTAAAAAAGTACCTTTTATAAAAAGTACCTTTTATAAAAGGTACTTTTTATAAAAGGTACTTTTTATAAAATGTACTTTTTATAAAAGGTACTTTTTATAAAAGGTACTTTTTATAAAAGGTACTTTTTATAAAAGGTACTTTTTATAAAAGGTACTTTTTATAAAAGGTACTTTTTATAAAAGGTTCTTTTTTAAAAAGTTACTTTTTATAAAAGGTACTTTTTAAAAAATGTAATTTACTAAAGGTAGTATCCCATATTCCAAATTTCAGGTGTCAAGGATCATTAGGTATATTCAGAAATATAAAAAGTACACACATTTTTAACCCTTTTACGACTCATAGTAACATAATTTTCGAAAAGTACTTTTTCCAAAATGTTTTATTTAACTAACGCATCCTACAGTCCAAATATCAAGTGTCTAGGTTCATTATTTTAGTATATATCAAAAGTACCAAAAGCACATTTTTTACAACTTTTTTTCCCCCTTAGAAACGCAATTTCGAAAAAGTACTTTCTCCAAAATATTTTATTCACCAAAGCATTCCACATTTCTAGTTTGTATGACAATTATTTATGTAAGTAAAAAACAGTTCCAAAAGTACACTTTTTTAGCCATTTTACTACTTAAGAATCAACATTGGCAAATACCCAGCCATAGATGATCTATTTTCCGGGAGATGAACCTATATTCCAAAATTTAAGTTTCTAAGACCATTTTATATCGAAATATAAAATGTACCAAAAGTAAGAAAAATATTACAGATTCTGAAAATGTTCTAAAGTAAAAATATTTCATATTCTGAGAAATTTTCTGTAGAAAAAATATCTCAGAATCTGGAATATTTTCTATAGAAAAATAATCTCACATTCTGAGAAATTTTCTATAGAAAAATTATCTCAGATTCTGAAAAATTGTATATAGAAAAATTATCTCAGATTCTAAAAAAAAATTTCTATAGAAAAATTATCTCAGATTCTGAGAAATTTTCTATAGAAAAATTATCTCAGATTCTGAGAAATTTTCTATAGAAAAATTATCTCTGATTCTGAGAAATTTTCTATAGAAAAATTATATCAGATTCTGAGAATTTTTCTATAAAAAAATTATCTCAGATTCTGAGAAATTTTCTATAGAAAAATTATATCAGATTCTGAGAATTCTTCTATAGAAAAATTATCTCAGATTCTGTAAAATTTTCTATAGAAAATTATCTCAGATTCTGTAATTTTCTATAGAAAATTTATCTCAGATTCTGAGAAATTTTCTATAGAAAAATTATCTCAGATTCTGAGAAATTTTCTATAGAAAAATTATCTCAGATTCTGAGAAATTTTCTATAGGAAAATTATATCAGATTCTGAGAAATTTTCTATAGAAAAATTATCTCAGATTCTGAGAAATTTTCTATTGAAAAATTATCTCAGATTCTGAGAAATTTTATATAGAAAAATTGTTTCAGATTCTGAGAAATTTTATATAGAAAAAATGTCTCAGATTTTGAGAAATTTTCTATAGAAAACTGTTTATATAGCAACTGTACCTAGATTTTAAAAAATGTTCTATAGGTAAGATTTTGAAAATTTTGAATAATTTTTAACAGATAAAAAAAATTCTCATATTTTAAGAAATTTTCTATAAAAAAAAATTGTCAAAAATTTAAATTTTTACCATAAAAAATTAAATTTCATAAATTTTCTGCTATCAAATGTCATTTAAAATCAATAAAATTTTTCGTGGTAATACATTTTACACAATTTCAAGCTCTTTTATTTCCTAATAGATTCTTTACATTTCTCGTTTTTTATTTTCAATTTCCAATTCATTCATTTTTTTTTTTATCATTTGCTATGTTCTTTTGAGGACTCACAAACAAGTCAAGTAAAAACAGGAAACGGAAATTATGGTATGTTCACCTGAATTCCAATTTTTATTTTGTACTTTCTAGGTGTAAATGTCAAGTGAAATAAAAAAGTAAATAAATTTTTGTATATTTTTTTTCAATATTGTGTAAAACAAATTGCTCAATAATTCTTTGAAAGTAATATCAAATGTACAAGAATTTATAAAAAAAAAAGTAAAAAATAAAGTGTTGAAATTAAAAAAAATGAACAAAAAGATTTTAAAATTGATATAAAAGAAGATAACCTGGAATTGAAATAAAATTTAAAAACTTGTTATTTTACGGTACAATAAAAATATTTTTTATATTAAAATTATTTGGAAATTTAACGGAAATTGAAAAAGATTTTTTTTTTTATTTTTATGGAATTTTATATAAATTTTACAAAACAATAACAAAACATTTAAAATCAATGATTGGAAATTTTTTATTTTATAGATATGTAAGTATAATTTTCAATTTCCTATAATTGAAACAAACACATGGTATCATTTCTATGACGATTTGATATTTTATTGTTAAAAAATATACAATTTTTAAGCGTAGGTAAGCTGGAACAGACGAAGGGAGTTGCACAGTTTTATATGTGTGTAATTCTTTTTAAGGGCAACTGTCACGATAAGATTGTTCCAAAATTTTTTGAAAAAAAAAACTAATATAAGCCTTTTTTAGTGCATATTTGTAGGCAGAAATAAAAATTATATTTTTTAATGTGTACCACTGATTGTGAGTTGTATAATTTTAGACATTTTAAGAAACATTTCTAAAAATGTCAAAAATCATTAGTAACACAAAGTTTTTATTTAATCCTGAAATTATGCCATCATTTTTTATAGAAAATTTTTTTTTAGATTCTAAGAAAGTTTTTATAGAAAAAAAAAATATCGCAGATTCTAAGAAATTTTCTATAGAAAAAATATCTCAGATTCTGCAAAATTTTCCATAGAAAAAATATCTCAGATTTGGAGAATTTTTCTATTGGAAAAATATCTCAAATTCTGAGAAATTTTCTATAGGAAAAATATGTTAGATTCTGAGAAATTTTCTATAGGAAAAATATCTCAGATTCTGAGAAATTTTCTATAGGAAAAATATCTCAGATTCTGAAAAATTTTCTATAGGAGAAATATCTCAGATCTTGAGAAATTTTCTATAGATCTTGAGAAATTTTCTATAGAAAAAATATCTTATGTTCTGAAAAATTTTCTTTAGAAAAAATATCTCACATTCTGAGAAATTTTCTATAGAAAAAATATCTCAGATTCTGAGAAATTTTCTATAGAAACAATTTTTTAAATTCTTAAAACCTTTCTAAAAAATCAGTTTTCCAATTTCTGAAAAATTTTCTATGGAACAAATTTTTCAGATTCTGAGAAATAAATTTTTACCTTGAAAATTAAATTCCATAAATTTTTTGCCAACATCTACTTATCATTTAAATTAAAAAAAATGTCAAAAAACGTTAGAAACACAAAGTTTTCATTTAATCCCAAAAGTATGCACTCATTATTTATAGAAAAAAATTTTCAGTTTCTCAAATTTTTTATAGAAAAAAATATCTCAGATTCTAAGAAATTTTCTATAGAAAAAATGTCTTAGATTCTGAAAACTTTTCTGTAGAACAATTTTCTCAGATTCGGAGAATGTTCTATAGAAAAAAAAATTTATGATAACAAAATATTGATGAAAAAAAATATTGATGAAAAAAAAATATTGATGAAAAAAAAAATAGTTATGAAAAAAAAAATATTGATGAAAAAAAAAATTGATGAAAAAAAATATTGATGAAAAAAAATATTGATGAAAAAAAATATTGATGAAAAAAAATATTGATGAACAAAAAATATTGATGAAAAAAAAAAATTGTTATGAAAAAAAAATATTGATGAAAAAAAAAAATTGATGAAAAAAAATATTGATGAAAAAAAATATTGATGAAAAAAAAAATATTGGTGAAAAAAAAAATTATGATGAAAAAAACAAATATTGATGAAAAAGAAATAATGAAGAAAAAAAATATTGATGAAAAAAAAAATATTGATGAAAAAAAAATATTGATGAAAAAAAAATATTGATGAAAAAAAAAAAATTTTGATGAAAAAAAAATATTGATGAAAAAAAAATATTGAGGAAAAAAAAAATATTGACGAAAAATGAAACATTGATGAAAAAAAAATATTGATGGAAAAAAAAAATTGATGAAAAAAACAAATATTGATAAAAAAGAAATAATGATGAAAAAAAAATATTGATGAAAAAAAAATATTGATGAAAGAAAATATTGATAAAACAAAATATTGATGAAAAAAAAAATATTGATGAAAAAAAATATTAAGGAAAAAAAATATTGATGAAAAAAAAAATATTGATGAAAAAAAAATATTGATGAAAAAATAATGTATGAAAAAAAATATTGAAAAAAAAATATTGATGAAAAAAAAAAAAAAATATTGATAAAAAAAATATTGAGGAAAAAAAAAATATTGATGAAAAAAAAAAACATTGATGAAAAAAAAAATATAGATGAAAAAAAAAAATATATTGATGAAAAAAAAAATATTGTTGAAAAAAAAAAAAAAATGTTGATGAAAAAAAAAATATTGATGAAAAAAAAATATTGATGAAAAAAAAAATATTGATGAACAAAAATAATGAGGAAAAAAAATATTGATGAAAAAAAAATATTGATGAAAAACTAAATATTGATGAAAATAAAATATTGATGAAAAAAAAAATAATATTGATGAAAAAACAAATATTGATGAAAAAGAAATAATGATGAAAAAAAAATATTGTTGAAAAAAAATGTTGATAAAAAAAAAAAATATTGATGAAAAAAAAAAAAATTTTGATGAAAAAAAAATATTGATGAAAAAAAAAAAAATATTGAAAAAAAAAAATATTGATGAAAAAAAAAAAATATTGATGAAAAAACAAATATTGATGAAAAAAAAATATTGATGACAAAAAAAAAAAAAATATTGATGAAAAATAATTATGTTACATTTTATCACCAGCTGGTGAATATTTGTTTTATTCCCCACGAGGTGAATTATTATCCAAGTTACAAACCCAAGTTATTAAAATTTTTGGTTTTAAGAAAATTAAAATAGTAATTCTTGTTTTCTTTTTCGTTAACTGTTAGCTTATATAGTCAAACTGAGGTGGCGTCCAGCAACTTTTTCAAAATTAGACACCAGCCTAAAAACGTTATCATGTAAAAAAACTATCTCAGATTCTATTTGTTTTATTTAAAAACGGAGTACATACTTTTAGGATCTAAGGAAAAATTAAGATTATGGTCGTATGATTTTCGAAATTTTTAGAAATGTTTCTAAAAACGTCAAAATCATTCGATTTAGTTGTAAAAAAAACAAATTTTTTTTATTGGGAAAGTTTGAAAAAGTTTTTAAGCTTTTTAAAGTTAAATAAATAATTTTTTTGTATATGCCTAAATATATGCAAAAAAAGATAGTTTTTTACAAATAATTTTAAAAAGCTTGCATACTTTTGGGATCAAACAAAAAATTAAAATCGTTTTGATTTTCTGCATTTTTAAAAATGTTTCTAAGAATCTTAAAATTATTTGACTCAGTTGTATAAGAAATCAAATCTATGTTGACAGCCAAAAAAAAAAAAAAAAAATAAAAATCATAAACGGTTTAAAGTAAAATTAATAATTTTTCATCTGCCTAAATATAAGTTTTTAATTTTTTTTTTTTTTAAATAATTTTAAAATACGAAAAATTTTATTTCGACAATTGCGCAATCGATTGTTGTTTAATTGATAAAAATCATCGTTTTCCCTTAAATATCATTCCATTATTTTACGCCCCTGTTTAATTTATAAGTATTTGAATATATTTATATTTGTTATATCTTTTATGTTTTGGTACATGGTTGTCATTTTCAATTAACATTCTGTGCTTTTTTCCACCATATGTCCATATACCCCGGGCATGCAATGAGTATAAAATAATTTTTTCCTACATTTTTTTTTTTTTTGCAGTTTAATTGTGATTGAATTTTACGCTTGATGTGGGATTTGTTGCTATCATTTTTAGATTACTGTGTTTATTTTTTTGTGAATTTAGCAAACATATATCAGTGTTATACGCTACAGCAGATAATATTTGTCATTGCATAGAGTTAAAAAAAAATTATTTTCTTAATAACATCAACTAATCAAGTATTTTTTTAAGCTGATGCAACTTTAAATCGGCAATTTTTTATGCTGTCTGATTTTTTTTTTTTATTTTTCAAATTTTTTATTTAAATTTTTATTTTTTTTTTAAATAAGTGAATAAGGAAAACATTGTCGTCTGACCTTTCAACAGGATTCTCATAAAAATATTATTTTTAATGGATTTTATTGATATCTTATTTTTTGTAGCATATTTTAGGGATCTCTAAAAATTAGAAAGTCTTTAAACTTGCCCTGAATGCAACTAAAGGGCTAATTTCCATTTATTAAGAACATTTTCAAATATTGTCAACAAATTTCGATTTTAAAATCACAAAAAAAAAAATTCAGAATTTGAAATATATTTTTCCTATTGAAGAAAGTCTCAAATTCTGAGACATTTTTTCTAGACAAAAAATTTCGAATTCTGAGACAGTTTTTTTATAGAATAGCTCTCAGATTCTGAGGCATATTATCTGTAGAAAAAGTCCTTAGTTCTAATATATTTTTTAAATAGAGAAATTCTAAAATTTTCTCTAAAGTAAATTTTATTATTTTTCTACAGTTAAATTCTTAGATTTTTTAAGAAAAATTAAATTTTTTATAGAAAAAAAAAAAAAATAAAAGTTCCAAAACAATTTTTCTCTAGAAATATTTGGGATTCTTGGACATTTTAAACAGAAAAATTTCTTCTCCCACTCTCAAAAATTTTTTTACAAAAAAATTATCAAATCTTTCGTTATCGAAAAATTTTCAGATTTTTCTACAAAATTTTTCAGATTTTTTCTGTAAAATTTTTTTTTGATTATTTTCTTTTTTTATCGGACTATTGAAACAGACACAAACAATTTAGAAGTATATGATTCATTACACAGTGCAACACCCAAAATCGGAATGGGATGAAACCAAAAGCAAATGAAAGTTGACATATTCCATAACATACCCCTCAAGGCTTTTTTCTAGTTCAGAGCTAGATTTTTTTTTTTTTACACGCATTTGAAGTTAGTGCACTTTTATTATAATTATAATAATAAATGCTTGAAAACTGTTTTAGTGGCGAATGATTAATATTGTAATTGCCTTTAAATAACAATCATACGCAACGGTGTCCAGTGGTTTATATTAATAATTGCCTTTAAATAACAATCATACGCAACGGTGTACAGTGGTTTATTTTAATAAATTGGCTATTCAGTAAATAGGTACTGGACCGATTGCAGCAAAATTCATACCAGTAATATCTGAAGTAGTTTTGAGTTTAAGTTTGGAAACTGGACCCTACATGTCCAATAAGGGCACCACCAGGGGCCTTTCAAAAAACCAAAAACAGACTAAATCGGTGATCCGTCAGTTAAATTTCCAATGGATTTGCTCATATATGTTTAAAAACTTAAAAATTATATTAAAAAATGTGTTGCATACTTTTAGGACCTAAACAGTTACCATAATTAAGACAACAGAAAACTAGCAGTTTCGAATTAATTTTAATGCCTAAAACTATGCAACAATATATTCGAAACAGTAGTCAGAAATCAAACATATTGAAACTTGGTTTAATTGTCCTTGGTTTAAATATGAATGATTGTCGTTATTTCCTCGTCTTGAAGGTTTAAGTATACTTTACTTCACTGGTTTTTATTAATTCAATTTTACGATATACTTTTTTTTTAATGGCATAGTTTTAGGCCTCAAAATAAATGCTAGTTTTCTGTTTGCGTAATAATGGATAATAAGTTCGAGGTTTATATTTAAGGCAACAGAAAACTAGCAGTTGTGAATTTATTTTGAGGCCTAAAACTATGAAACAACATATTTGAAGCAATAGTCAGAAATCAAACACACCTTTATTGAAATTTAATTAAAAACAATAAATAATTATTAAGAATTGTTTTGATTTCCTCCTCTTGAAGGATTTTTGATTTGTTACTTTTACTAAAGCCAATTTCTTTCATTTAATTTTACGACACACTTATTTTGTATTGCATAGTTTTAGGGCTCATAATAAATAAACGAAAAAGTATGAGTGAATTAAATTTTTTTTTTATGTTGGTTTTAATGTTTATTACTTAATAAATATTAGCAGTATTTTTTTAATTTAAATTTTTTGTGGGTTTGAATTTAATTCATAATTGCCTGAATTTAGCTGTCTTTATCATAGCTAAGACAACCAATTAATTTGCTAATATAACACTTACCAAACCTACAAAAATTAAGAAACCAGAATCATCATTTATAATTCCTTTTACTTTTTAAACAAATACTAATTAAAATATGTTTGATTTTTGACCTTGATTGCTGTAATCAGAACTAAGGCAACCAAAACAAACAGGTGTGAAGTAAATTTAAGCCTTAATAATATGTAATTCTAATAAAAAGTGTTGAAAAACAAAAAAAAAAATTTGGTGGGTAAACACTGAAATACGAAGAACACAGTATGTATCAGCTTTCAGAGATCCTTAATATTTTTAAAGGGATATTAAATATATATATTATTGGTGACCCCTATTTAACATTTGTTGTTGCATACATTTAGGGCTCAAATTTAATTGAATACAGCTTGCTTGTTTTCGAATGGTGTAATCGTAAAATTTTAAATTTCGCCCCCAAAAATATTCATCATTTTGTTAACATTTTAAGCCCTAAAATTATGCCATACATTTTTATATACAAAAACTACAGTTTTTTTGTTTGTATATAGTTAGTGATTAATTAAGAAACTTAAAATTGGCGTAGGTTTGTAGAGATAATATTGACCGAATTAAAAAAAAATATGTGCGTAGTAGCTATCTAAGTCCATGTCAACCGATATTTATTCACTTTCAACATATTTTTATTTGTTTTTTAGTTGTATACATATTTTATTTTTCTTATTATCCCTTTTGTACAGGGATTATTTTTCATTTCGTTTTCAATACACAGACATTTGATTGTTGTTGCTCAAATAATGTTGCTGTTGCTGCTGCTACTGCTACTGTTGTTTGTTACTATTGTGCAATTTACTTTAATTTTGTGCTTGTTTTGTTGAAAACATTTTTTCGTTGTAATGTTGTAAATATTTGTTAGAAAAATTTACTTTGTTGTCAAAAAAATAAAAGGATAAAAAATATAAAAAAAAAAGATTTTCAGAGAAAACTGTTGATTGTATGTTTCTTACTTATACAGCAGAAAACACGGGGAGCTTAAAGTTGGCAAATATATAAAGCTTAAAACGGAAATATAAATCTTATTTTAATTTTCTATACATATTTTATTATGTTTTTTTCTTTTTACATAATTGCAAAAAAAAGGAAATGAAAAGTAAAGAATAGACAAATCGATGAAGTAGCACACGAAGGTAAATGTAGAAAATTTGTACAAAAATCATTGAAACGTGCTGTCGTTGAGAGCGATTGATTAAAGGAAATAAAAGGTTATTTATGGTTATACCAAGCGGAAACCTAGGCAAAATATAAGCCAGACGTAAAAAGAAAAAAAAGTATACTTACTGTAACAAGAAGGATAAAAGGCATTATAATATATTTTTTGTTTGGAATTAAGCAACTATAATACCATGAAATATTAAACAATTTCAAAATGGTAGATTTATATTAAAGCTTTGTTAATTGTAAGCCTTAAAGTATGCTATGTTTTTTGTTAAGCCTACAAAAGGGTTAGTTTTGGGAGGTTATTATCAGGTCAAGAGTTTGAGGATTTTTAGAATTTAAAGTACATTAAGTTATGAAAAAAAAAACCGTCTGTTATATTTATGTACAACACATTTTCGTTTGGTCTTGGTTCCATTTTCTTGCAAGACTTTTTTTGTTGACCATATGCAGGCGCGGATCTAGGGGGGGGGGGAGAATGGGATTTCTCCCCCCCCCAAAACGATTTCAAAAGAAAAAAAAAAGAGAAAGGAAAGAAAAAAAAAGGAAAAGAAAAAAGAAAAAGAAAAGGAAAAGGGAAAGGAAAGGAACAAGGATCGAAAGAAAATGGCCAGGGTATATAAAAATCCTTTGGAGAGGTATATGTGTGGTGGTGATTTACGTCAGCACACACAGCCTCCATCCTAAGTCATTTTTTTACGTCCTTGGGATAAAATGTTTCGGAATTAAAGAAAATTCATAAGAGTCGTGGACATTTTTTAACCGAATAACTCCTTATCGTTTTCGAGGGAAAAAGTATGATATTTTTATAGAAAATTGTTTAAGAATTCCAGACTTTATTTTTAGAAAATGTTTTGATACTTATTTGACTCTGAATGTAAGAATTTTTTGGTTGAATAACACTGTGCTACAGTGAAAAAATACTTCTGATGTGACATAGTATAGATTGTTGGTATTGTCGAGTAGATCACAAAAATGCCCATTAAACTTGCCAGACACCCTCAAATTTTAGATTTATTGTCAAAAAACGTTTTTTTGGGACTTTTCTCACTAAACCTTTTGTAATTCAGAAAATTTTCAACCGATTTTAAATTTTTTAACTGTTTTGAATAGAAGAAGGATAGGGCTTTCAATGTGTGTGAATTGGTCTACACATATGAGTCATTCCACACCAACTGTTCCACTACAGAAAAACCATGGTGGTTTCAATAGGATATCATTTGCAAAGTATTCGCCCTTAGGGCACTATTAAATAACAAAAATAAAATTTAAGATTTTTCAAAAAGTGGGCCTTGGAGGCATGGTCAAAAATTGAAAATTTCATCATTTTTTGCCTAAGTATCTTTATTTGAATATTTATGCCAATAAAATGAAACACAGTGATGTCTTTAAAATAAAAGTTTTTTATAGATTTTTGTATGGGCTATCGATTAAAAAAATAAAAATTGGAAAATTTTCAGAAGAAGTTCTGAATTTTTTTAATTTAAACTTAAACATTATTTATCAAAAAACATGCCACAATTTTATTTCTTTTTTAAATGTTTAAAAATTAGTTAAAATGTATATCTATCTGTTCTGAAATTTTCAGAGATGCATTTTTCCTTGTTTTCGAGAAAAAAAATGTTGAACATTGCACTATGCTAATAATTTACAATAATGGGGTATATTACGTATGCGAATGAGTAATATTAACTCTTAAAAAACATTTTAAATAGAGATGTGATCGTGGGTAAGTTTTTTTTTTACCATCACGCACTCTCACCAAGGAAATTATTTTAATCACGCATGATCATTTATTTTGCTCACGCTTAGTCACGCTCACGTGAGTATCGTGCCCGTGACAAAATTTTTCTACTCACGCGAGCGTACGTGAACGTGAGGAAAATTAAAAATCGTGCGTGATTAAAACTTATCCTTCGTGAGCGTGCGTGATCGTCAAAAAAAACTCACCCACGAAAACATCTCTATTTTAAATGCTTTTTAAGAGTTAATATTACTCATTCGCATACGTAATATACCCCATTATTACAAATTATAAGCATAATGCAATGTTCAACATTTTTTTTCTCGAAAACAAGGAAAAATGCATCTCTGAAAATTTCAGAACAGATAGATATACACCTTAGCTAATTTTTAAACATTTAAAAAAGAAATAAAATTGTGGCATGTTTTTTGATAAA
This sequence comes from Pegoplata infirma, assembly GCA_963921195.1. Lineage (NCBI taxonomy): Eukaryota > Metazoa > Arthropoda > Insecta > Diptera > Anthomyiidae > Pegoplata > Pegoplata infirma. The sequence goes on along the minus strand of CAWUER010000457.1, from coordinate 1,438 downwards.
TAAAGTTTAAGTTTAAATTTAAAAAATTTAGAACTTCTTCTGAAAATTTTCCAATTTTTATTTTTTTAATCGATAGCCCATACAAAAATCTATAAAAAACTTTTATTTTAAAGACAACACTGTGTTTCATTTTATTGGCATAAATATTCAAATAAAGATACTTAGGCAAAAAATGCTGAAATTTTCAATTTTTGACCATGCCTCCAAGGCCCACTTTTTGAAAAATCTTAAATTTTATTTGTGTTATTTAATAGTGAACTAAGGGCGAATACTCTGCAATTGAATTCATATTGACACGACATCACTTTTTTTTGCTGAACATTTGGTGTGGAATGCCTCATATAAGAAAGATATCTATTGATTTTTTCTATAAAATCTAATTTTTTTGTTATTTTTTGAGAATTTTTCGAGTTTATCGATTTTTTTCTGCTATAGTTCGTTTAACAACCTTTATATTTATAAACGTATTTTTAAAGAAAATTTGATTCTGAATACGATGAGCTTTATCCGGAAGAAATCGGATAACAATTGACAGAGTTGTGATAATTTTTCTAAAAAATAAAATTACGATTTTGCAGGAAATCGCCGTTCAGATATCCCAGGCAAAAAAAATAATTTTATCATGAGAGGTCATGTACAATATTTTTAAAGGTTTTTGGCGCTCTGAATCCGAATCTGGCCTTTAAATTGTTGAACGAACTATAACAGAAAAAATTAATAAACTCAAAAAATTTTCAAAAAATAATAAAAAATTAGGTATTGTTGAAAAAATCAATACATATCTTTTTTATATGTATAGACCAATTCACACACATGAAAAGCCCTATCCTTCTACTATCCAAAACAATTGAAAAATTGAAAATCGGTTGAAAAATGTTTAAGTTACACGTGGTTTACTGAGAAAAGTCCCATAAAATCGTTTTTTGACAATAACTTTAAAATTTGAGGGTGTCTGGCAAGTTTGATGGGCATTTTTGTGATCTTTTCGACGAGGCCTACAACCTTAACTACCTCATTTTAAAAGTATATTTGATTTTGTGATTTTTGTAGCACAGTGTAATTATCTAAAAATTTTAGAAAAATATCTAATAACTTTTCTTTATGGAAAAGTCCTCAGCAACTGAGATTTTTTTCTTAGAAAAAATGTTTCAGAATCTGCCAAGAACTTGAAAAAATAAAAATTTTAGAATCGGAAAGATTTCTACAGACAAAATCCTATGAATTTTTCTACAGGAAATGTGTCTCTGAATATGTAAATTTTTCAAAACATAATAATTATTCTACAAAAAAATGTTTAAGAATCTTAGAAATTGTCTTAAAAACATTAGATGGCATTAAAACCGTAAAATTTTTCTATTAAAAAATGCTATAAAATTTAAGATTTAATTATTAGAAAAGTGTATTAAAATTTCTTCATAAAATATTTTAGAAACTGATA
>CAWUER010000456.1:0-28017 GCA_963921195.1 Pegoplata infirma | reverse complement strand
AGAAATTTTCACCACATATAGTACTTATGCAAACGGAAAATATAGTTCATAATAGGAATGCGACAAAGAGGCGGAAATGCCACGTTCCTTTGTATTAAATCGAAAGGTTTTTTACCTGTTCGTAATCCCGCTTAAACGTCTGAACCGATTTTAATGAAAATTTCACCTCACGTAGTACTAACCCAGACGGGCACTATAGGTTATAGTAGGAGCGCGTTCTGACGGATAAGTGTAAAAGTCCACGCCCCCTTTGTATTACATTGAAGTTATTTCTGCCTGTTCCGTAATCACTCTTAAACGTCTGAACCGATTTTATTGCAATTTTCAACACAGATAGTACTAATCGAAGCGGGAACAATATGCCATATCAGCATGTGATGGGGCAAAGGCGTTGTAAAATGCCGCCCCTTTGTATTAATTTAAATTATTTTTGTCTGCTGAACCAATTAACATAAAATTTTCGCAACAGATAGTACTAACCGAGGCGGAAGCTAAGGACCATAAAAGAGTGCGATTTGGCGAAGGGCACACTCAAAATAAATTCTCTGTCCAATCAGCAGAAAAGTCTGCTGAAAATACACCCATTTTGAGCCATATGAGAAATCTGCTGATTTTAGCAGACACGGTTTGCTAAATCTCTGTCATAAGAGGTGAATAAATATAACAAGAAAAAAAAAAACATACGGCGCCAGCCAGCATCGAACTCGCCACCTTCCGATTTGAAAGTACACTTCTTAACCACTACGCTACGGAAGCTTATACTTTTATCTGGCGTTTTAGTTATTAAACATGTGTGTTGTTCGACAGCAGAGAAATCTGATTTTAGCAGAAAAATCTGCTGATTTTAGCAGAACAATCTGCTGATTTCAGCAGAATAATCTGCTGACAATCTGTTCTGCTTTTTTTTTATATAAAAAAATTCCTTGAAAAAATAATGAAATTCAGCAAACAAAATCAGTATAAACATAGTAAAATGTCTGTTATTTTCTTAAACTGAATGACAGAGATTTAAGTAAAAATATCCTTCTCAGCAGAACAATCTGCTAAAAGATTGCTAATTCAAATTGAAAGTCGTTTTACAGATTTTTTGACAGAGTTTTTCTTTTGAGTGCAGCAAAATCCCACGCTCTTTTGTATTACATTGAAAGTTATTTCTGCCAGTTCCATAATCATGCTTAAACGGCATAACCGATTTTACTGGAAATTTCACCACATATAGTACTTTTGAAGCGGGAACTAAAAACTATAACAGAGCGCGTTTCGACCCGTGGCGTAAGTTGCTACGCCCCTATGGAACACACTGAAAATTTTTTCTGTCTGTTCCGTAATTACGCTTAAGCGCCTAAACTGATTTAAACAAAACTTTCACCACATATAGTACTAACCCAGGCGGGAACAATATGCCATATTAGCGCGTGATTGGGCAAATGTGTTGTAAAATGCCGAGCCCCTTTGCATTATTTGAAAACTATTTTTGCCAGTTCCGCAATCACGCAAAAACGGCTTAGACGATTTTTACTAACTGACTAACCGATGCGGGGCCATACAAAGGGACTTATGCCACACCCCTTTTTGTAATATATTGAAAGTTATTTCTTTCTATTCGGTAATCACGCTTAAACGTCGAGTACTACCGAGGCGGGAACAATGGGCCATATCAGCGGGCGATCGGACAAAGGTGTTGTAAAATGATTTGAAATTGAAGTTTTCACCAGATGTAGTGCTAACAGAGGATGTAACCATAGGGAATTACAAACTGTCATTCATTATATAATATTTTTTTCAACCCGGGCAACGCCGGGTGCAAAACAGCTATTAAATAAATAAGCTTAGAAAACATATTTTTATTCATTCCTTTTTTTCTCTTCAATCATTTCATTACGTCCTTCAGCCATCGCTTTCCACTTTTGTCTAGCATTCCGCATTATTTCCGTGTTTTTATACCCTCCACTAGGGTATTCAATCGATTAATCATTAATCGTTTAACCGATTAATTTTGGTCGATTAACTGTTCGAATAATTTAAAATTGTCAATTTTCAAATAACAAATAAACCGATTAATTTGTGTCGATTAACCGATTAACTGAAGTTTCCTTTTTTTTTTAGTACTTTTACCAATTTTTTTGCTTTATTTTGTGTTTTGATGTTTTATTTTTAATTTAAATAACGGTTCTGAGTTTAAAAATAAGTTCTAAAAAAATTATCAAACTCTCTTTTAACAATGTGTAAAAACGATGTCCTAAAAAGATATTTCGGTTTTAAATAAAACAAACTTAGTAACCCTTGCCAATTTTTTATACATTGCCAAACAGTAGATCCGAATCTGACCTTAGAACTGATCTATCTCATCTTGAGATATTCAGATTTATGATTGACAATACTGAATAAACATAGATTTTCGCAAGTTCGTGACCCTATTAAACCGCGAATTATTTTATGATGTATAAATAGTTCAGCACATCTGAAAATACTATTATTTTTCTATTAGCAAAACCGAGAATTTCAGATTAGTTTCACCTTAAATTCACGTGTTGAAAACACGTTAAACATGTTTTTAAAACATTGGTAAGTCACAAAACTATTTTACAACGTATTTTTGTCACTCAAAAATTTTGTCACAAAAAAATACACTCGAAAAAGTTTTACACTCAAAAAAAAATTTAGTAAATTTTTTTTTTTTTCAAAAATTACTTAAAAAAAAATTTTTTACATAACATTAAATATTTCTAATCCAAGATGTTACTACCTCCGTCCCAAAATAATCTTAACATTTCTATATTTTGGCTGGGATTATGGAGAATTTTTTGAAAAAGCTTTGTTTTTTTTTGATAATACATATCAATAATTTAGAAATTCTTTATAGCTTTGCAATTTTTCAATTCACGTTCAAAATGGATTCAAGAAACTGCATCCAGATAAATGAGACAACTTGTTTTCGACGTTACAAACAGGCATGCTGTCCACTATGATCGAAAAGATGAAAATAATTACAAAATGCGGAGTATGAAATAAGAAATTTTACGCTAGAGGCTCTTTTAACGGTTTTTAATAAATGCATTATGAATGCAATAGGGACATCTTGCAAATATTTTTAATTAATTTTGTTACAATTTTAGTACACGAGATTAGTATAAGATTGTTTTTTTACTTTATCTTGTATTATTTCAACTAAAACTTTAATAAAATGTAAAGTTTATTTTGGGACAAAAAAATCTATAGAAATGTTAAGAATATTTCGGGACGGAGGTAGTATTTACTTTCACTTAAAAAGGGCATTGTGGAGGGTATTCATAGATTCGCCTAGTCGAATTTAACTTTTCTACTTGTTTAATTTATTGTCTTGTAATTTCATTTCATCTTCCTTCAACTTTTCTCTCCGCCGTTTGCATCTCTCTTTATTTTTTTCGCCGTTTATACTCATCTATATTTAAATAATTTAAAAGAATGTATTAAAATAAGTAAATCATTTATTTAAGAAAAAAATATTTTTTCAAAATTTTATAATCCACACTTATCATGTCGCACGTGACCAACTTTATATAAGAACCAAGATCACAGATTTTATTAGTTTTTTTTTTTTATTTATTTTTTTTATTTTAATTGTAATAAAAATCTGTGTTTGTTCTCAATATTTGATGAACTTTCGTCATGTCCACTTGACGCACTAATTACAAATGCTGTTTCTCAATATCGCACGGGACATCGAAATATGTGATAAAGAAGCGGTTACCAACCTTTTTGGCTCGCGTGCCCCTAATTTTAAATTTTGTGAGCCGCGTACCCCCTAACAGGTTTTTTGTTTTCGTTAAAAAAACTTCTCATATAAATATTAGAGTAAATTTTGAAATTTTTGATCTGCGGGTATTATTATATTTTTTTAAGGATTAAGGGGAGATCAAAACAATGGTGGTATTTTTTTTGAAAAAATTTTCGCTCCTTGGGGTGGCTCAATGCATCTGGAAAAGCGGATTTTGAGCTGATTTTTCTGCAGAGCAAAAACAGCTGAAAATATTGTAAATCTAATTTCACCAGTCGTTTCTACGCCAAAAATTTAAACAATGGACGTTTTTTTAACTCTCAAAAAAGTTCCAAAAACACATCACAGAGGGCGGAAATATAATGTTTTTTTTAATTTTTTTATGTTTTTTTTTTAATACAAGGGCAGATAAACAATTCCGTGACTTTTCGAATGAAACAACCTCGTATATACAATGAAAGAGTATTTTAAACTTAACAAAATGGTACCAAAATTTCCACTCTATCACAACCCGTCTCAAAAATGCCCAAAAACACGTTTTTTGAGAACTTTGACATACATTTTCTCAAAAACCTGACATCATTGAAAAATTTGGAAACCATATTCGGAATCAGCATCGAAAGGTTAATCGAAAACAAGTGGTCAGATCTCAAAATATCACAAAAAAATGCTCTCTAAACTGCACAAAAATAAGTTTTTTGTGAACTTTGACCTCAACTTTCTTAAAAACCTGACGTTGTGGAAAACTTTAAAAGCCAGATGCGGAACCAGCGTTGAAAGGTTAATCTAAAACGAATGTCCAAATTACTAAAATTTTGCGTACCCCCGAGGACAGTTTCGCGTACCCCCTAGTGGTACGCGTACCATAGGTTGGTAAACGCTGTGATAAATCATAGCAAAACCTAACCGTTATTTTTTGAATTGCATAGTTTGTTTTGCATTTTTTGTAGCACTTTGTATCTCCAGAAAGATTTTTTAAAAGCAAAAGTCAATATTTAATGCTTCTCTTTAAGAACTTTTAACAAAACAAAAGGTGCAATAGAAATGCCCCAATGAAAAAAAATTGGCTTGCTCGACTTTACATTCGAATATCTCTAAATGCGTTATGAATAAATGTAAAATTTGTTCACGTCAGTTAAATTTGTTTGTTTTCCTATGAAAATATGTTAAAACAAATTGGTTTCAAAAACTTTTGGTTTTTTGGTCTTAGTAGACCTTTCGGTGGAAGTGCCCATATTAATTTTTATTTGAAGTCTGTATTTTGTTTAATAAAAAAATTATAACGTAAACAAAATTATTTTTTTTTTTAGATATGATATTTCAGAATGCTAGAGGCGACAAATTTTCGATTTTTCAATCGAGATTTCTTTCTCGTGTGAACGCACCATTATAGGCAAAATGTGCTATATTTTAACCATAGTGTAATATTATTGTGCACAAATTTATTGTTTATATTTAATACACATTCATGTGTTGTTTTTATATCTTTATTGGTAAAAATTTACTTTTTTTTATAAAAAATTTAAATTCCTGTTTTTTTAAAAGCATGAATTTAATTTTTATACCCTCCACTTAGTGATAGAGGGTATATATAAGTTTGTCATTCCGTTTGTAACTCATCGAAATATCGGTCTGGGACCCCATAAAGTATATATATTCATGATGCCCGATCGATTTTAAGACATTCTAGCGATGTCCGTCTGTCCGTCTGTCCGTCTGTCCGTCTGTCCGTCTGTCCGTCTGTCTGTCTGTCTGTGGAAAATGCTGTAGCGGACAAAATATTGCACAGAGATGACTGAAACTTAACATATTTATTGGAAGTTCTCCCGAGAAGTTTGGTATTGCATTTGAGCGAAATCGGCCCAGCCGATCAAAAGTTATGAGTGAAAGTTTAACGACACCTCTAAAACTTTGAAAATACAAAATGCGTTTACACAGCTTCTGCTTTACAGATTCAAATGAAATTTGGTACAGAATAATATTATACCATGAACAATGTCTGTGTAAAATTTTAGAAGAATTGGACAAAGGGGTGTGGCACCTCCCACATTAGCCTAGCATGCAAAATGCTATAACTCGGCTTCTGTTAAACAGATTCGAATGAAATTTGGTATAGAATGATATTTTAGCATGTCTGATCTCTATGTAAAATTTGGGCGGAATAGAAAAAAGGGGTGTAACACCCCCCATACAAACCTAGCATGTAAAATACTATAACTCAAATTCTGATTAACGTATGTAAACAAATTTTAACATGGAGTGTAAATATGGTCTTTGTGGCCTATATAGAAAATATGAGCAAATTTGGAGCAAAATTGGCACATTTAGAAGATGATTTATCTTGGCCTTTAATAAACATATTTAAATACATTTGAAAAATGTTGTTAATATTTTATTTTTTAAGAGTTATAACTCCAGTTTACTTAAATGCTTTTTTTTAATTTATCTGTTTTGGTTCTCGTTCTTTTAACATACCCGCTAAATTGGAAAACTTTTAATCAGTCTGTGGTATGATGGCTAGAGTGTTGGCTTTTCATTCATATGGTCGCAGGTTTGAGTCACGGTCGGGATGAAGTTTTTTTTTTTTTTTTTTTTTATTTTTTAGCTTCAATATTTAGGGAACTCACATGGGTATCGTATTTGGTGTTGTATGTCCTATCTAAAAACAGGGTTGGTTAAACTTTAAATTAATAATACGACACTTACACGATATGACGATACAACATTTATACCTATGTTTTGTGTGCTATTTTCAAGTATGCTAACAAGAAGAGAATCTAAGAGAAAATTATCAAATGAGCGATAAATAATTTTTACCAACCCTGTTTTTGGATAGGACATACAACATATACAACAAATACGATACCCATGTGAATTCCCTAATTGTTTATAAAATTACAATTTATTAAAATCCCCTTAATAATTTATATTCGGCCTAACAATCTTTTGTATTCTTTGTCATTGGGTAAATGAAATAATTTTTGGAAAAAAAATTTATTTTCTACATTTTTTTTTATACCATCCACTCTTTATTTGTGTTTTGATTGTTCTTTTTTTTTATAATTTCTTGGATAAGTTCAATATCAAACACATTCAATATATTTATATTTTGCGTCCAATTCTTACAAACGGACAGACGATTTCATTGACGATTTCTGGCAACACTTATTTATCTGTTTTGGTTCTCGTTCTTTTAACATACCCGCAAAATTGTAAAACTTTTAACCAGTCTGTGGTATGATGGCTAGAGTGTTGGCTTTTCATACATGGAGTCCCGGGTTCGAATCATGTTAGGACTCAAGATTTTTTTTTTTTTTTTTTTTGTTAATATTGTTTATTATTATAATTTTATTTAAATCACCTAAATCTATACCCTTCATTATATTTATCGAGTCATTGATTTTTCTCAGTTTTTGCAAATATATAAATGTGCTGTAATTAATTATTAATTAAATGTCGTTTTGTTTTTCTTTAAAAGCGAAATTGAATTTTGGTGGAAAAAATATGGTATATTCAACAAAACTTCTTTTATACACAACAGTAGAGGGTTTGTTGTAATTTGCCCGGTTTTGTTTATCTCTTTTAAGAAGTCGTTAAATTGCTAATGAAATAATTTTTGAAAAAAAAATTATATTTTCTACATTTTTTTTTTTATACCATCCACTCTTTATTTGTGTTTTGATTGTTTTTTTTTTTTTTTTGATAATTTCTTGGATAAGATCAATATCAAACACATTCAATATATTTATATTTTGCGTCCAATTCTTACAAACGGACAGACGATTTTTGCCTATTGACGATTTCTGGCAACACTGTTAGTAACGGTTAATTTTGTTAGCTTATATTATATGTAGTATGATCCCTATAAAAAACTAGGAATATATTTTTAAACCTACCACTTGGTATACCTACCACTGGGTATACTTACCACTGGATATACCTACCACTAGGTAAGTTATTTTAAGCATTGCTGTGTTATAATCAAACAAAATTGCGAATTTGACATGCATTTTTAATGCTGCCGGTGGTCTAATGGTAGTGTCGTCGGATATTAATTTGGGGGCACCAGGTTCGTCTCCCGGTTTGGCCGAGAGTATAATTTTTTTTTTTTTTTTTCATTTGTTGCTTTTTTTTAATTTTACCATTAATAAGTTTTTATTTTGAGTTACTTGATTTTTTTAATTTATAAATTTTAAATAAAATAAGTTAATTAATTTTTTTTTTTAAAATAAATTTTATTCATTAAGAATAAATTTTATAAATATTATTTTTACAAATCAAATCGATTTCAGTATTTTTATGTATGCCAATTGTGGGAAAACGTCAAAAATATTGTGCATAATATTGCGTCGTCTGTAGGTACCTTAATAAGCTAATTTTATCAATATTTCATCGAAAATGTGTAATATTTTACAAAACTATTCCAAACGATGCTAAATTAAATTGAGAAATTAATGGAAGTTAACATTTCGTTTCGTTTCGTTTTTTTTTGTTTTTTTTTGTTTTGATGAATGTTAACAAATTGGAGCGGAAAGCGTTTTTCCGCAATTGTCCTCATAAAAATGGAATTGAATTAAAAACTTAAAAATTGCCTTGTCTTCCCCCTCCTTTTTACCTACTTAGCTTAAAGCTAAGTACTCTGTTCGGTTTCACGGGAAAAAATCTGTCAAACTCCATATAAAAAAAAAAAAAATTGGCAACGCGAGGAATTATAGGGAAATTGTTAAAAAAGTTTTCACTCATTTTTATTATACAAGACAATTTAAATTGCCGTGAAAAAGTGACATTTCAGTTTTGTTATGATCGTTTCTTTCTTATCATTGTCAAAAGTTCTTGATTTTTAAATGTTTTATTGCAATTTGAGGCGTTTAAAGTTTAAGTGAAATTTTCACCGTAAGAAACAGAGTACTTAGCTTAAATATGAATTTGGGCCGCTAAAAAAAATATGTGTCCCTTTATTTTTTCTGATCTACAAAATAAAACCAATTCCATAAAGATCCGCGGGTGACAATAGGGAGACGTTTTAATTAATAGTTAAAAACAACAACGTAGACGTCTAAACAACAACAAATGTAGTTGTTTTAACTGTCTTTTGTAGTGGAATCTACCGTTATAATTTTTTGAGTGTAGCAACTTTGATATACATATTCATATAAATTTAAAAAAAAACACGCTATTTTAACAGAAACGGTGTTTAGAGATTTTCCAGCCCTGGTAATGGGCAAAAAAAATATTTTCTAAACACCATAGACACAGACTATATACAGACTAGACAGTAGAGTTGTAAAACAAAAATGGGTAAAAACTTAGCGATTTTAGAAGATACAGATCGGTTTTTAGCTGGTTTAAAGCATGGCAACACTTTCTACTAGTTAGAAGTGAGTAAAACAATAAAAGCCGTTCTACCTTTTTTTTCGTATGGCGTGTTAGAGAATAATCACAATTGGAGCGGGAAGCGGAAAAACGCAATTGTCCTCATAAAAATAGAATTGAATCTAGTTTGGCGGAAAAACTCGGCTGAATTTTGTTGTCATATAAAACGTATGTGAACAGTTGCGGAAAAACGCTTCCCGCTCCAATTGTGATTATTATCTTATATTGGTTTTCTCTCTCTAACCTAATTAGTAGAATAATTTTAAAAAAATAACCATATGGTTAAAGACTACTTTTTTGACACTTGTTATAATTGTCGAGTCTGTATTAATCTGTGCCATTGATATTAAATTTTTAAAGAACGTGCATTAGAAAATCGTATTAATTTATAAATACTGGGATACAGATGGAGGGTATTTAAAATTCGGCACGGCCGAATTTAACTTTTTTACTTGTTTTTATTGCAACATATATTAAAAATATTATGAAATATCTTTAATCATATTTTCTTCGAATTTTTATTTCAGTAAAAAAGAATTTTTGAAATATACAAATACTCCCAATAATTGCAAAGTATGTAATGTATTTTAAGGGGGTTTACACAAAAAAACAGCCTTAATGGAAACAACTTTTAAATAGATATAAAAAAATAAATACAAAATATTTTTTAATTCTTTTTTTTTTTTAATTTTAACTATCGTAATATTTTAAAAATTTTATAACACAGTATTTGGTAAATTAGAATTGCCAGGGTTGCCACTCAATTATGGAATGTTTTTTTTAAGAACAAAATCGGCTGCAGTTGTACAGCAAAAACTGCTGAGCCGATTTTGTTGAAGTTTTTTTTTTTTGATTTGTAGATAATTAAATTCTCCAGTACTTGTCGTGGCCATTTTTTGAAAAATATTGATTTTTGATGAAGTTAAGTTAATGTAAACTTAAAAACTTTAAACATTTACTCTTCTTCTTTAATAAAAAAATGATGTCAAAATTCCGTATTAATTTTTAAATTAATAATTTTTTTTTTTATTATTCGACCTATAAATTCTATTGAGAAAGATTACTCCAGCTTAAGGTCTTGCATAATGACGAGTAATTTTAATTAAAAAAAAATATTTATTATTCGACCTATAAATTCTATCGAGAAAGATTACTCCAGCTCGAGGTCTTGCAAAATGTCGAGTAAGTCTTGCAAAAAGACCGTACCAATCAATTTAAAACAAACTTTATAATTCGTTTCTTGAAAAGTGTAACTTTGACAATATCATCGAAATAATTAGTAAATAAACGTGACCTCGATCTGTAGTAATCTTTCTCAATAAGATCAAAATTAAAAAAATAAAAGAAATGCCCACGATAAATACAAAATCGGTTCAGTAGTTTTTGCTATGGCAAACCCTGGTAATTCTAATTGGCCAAATTTTGTGTTTTAAAATTTTAAAAATGATAAATGATGCCTACAGCTATAAATTCGACAAACATTTTTATAAAAACACATTTTCTTGAAATTCGGTAAATTCAAATTGCTCCACAGACTAACTGGATAAAGAATTTAACCAAGAATTTTTTTGTATTATCCCTGGGATGTATTCAATGAAATCAAATGGATAAACCAGAACACCTATGTGTTTTTTATGAATTGTTCAGGAGAGCAAAAAAACCGTTTTATTTTGCCAATTCGCAACATTTTTTTAAAGTAAATTTTTTTTATTTTTCCTAAACCCATTTAAAAATATTACGCGTTGAAAAACATACAAAATCTTTTTTTAATCTGAAGTGGTACAAGATTTTAACAAAAAACTACACATAGGTGATTTTGTTTCGGACTTTTTACATGTTTATAAAAAATATATAATACACATAGGTGTTTTTGTTCTTAAATTTATTTTAAATAAATTTTTATTTGTTGTTCAAAAGTAAAATTTTTGCAAGTTATATATCCGCATGGACTTGTAGCGAAATATTGATGGTATTCACGTTAGAATTTTTATCCTTGCAATGTGCGAAATGCAACATTTACTACAAAAAACACACGTAAAATTATTTTGGTGTTTTTTTTCATCCCATGTGTTTGTTGTAAAAAGTTTTTCATTTCGTACTTTGCAAGGCTGAAAACTTCTGATGTGAATTTTGTTATCACAAAGAGACGGAAAAACTTTACCAATGCAGAAAGTGAATATCAGGAAAACCAAAATAATAATAAGTAATAAGTCAAAAAAAGTATTAAATATAATTCTGATGCAAAAAATGGCAAAAAGTATCTTCAGTGAAATGAAATGGCGAATCTTTTCGTAGAACATATTAACCCTCTATCTGCCATTTTTAGGGGTCATTTTTGTCCTTTTTTTAAATATCCTCATACAACACCACCTACACCACAAAAACGTACATTAACGGGTTAAAATCTTCTTCCAAAAGTTCCTGCAAAGTGCAAAATGGTTAAAAAAGTAAAATTGTAAATTATCAAATACTGTTAAACTTTTTTTTTGCAAAAATCGAGTGAAATAAGTCGAAAAAAAATATAAATCTGCTTTTGAGCTAAATAAAGTTAAGAGATAATTCAGTGAAAATTGATGGCGGTTCTTTTCTTAGAACATGTTAACCCTTTATCCTCATTTTGGTGTTTTTTTTAAATATCATCATAGTCCACTACTAAGGCATACGTATAAAGGGTTAAACAATTTTACAAACATTTTCTGCGTCAAATTTTACTAGGGGTTGTCAAAGGCCAAAAGTTCGTGCGATGTAAGCAAAAGGTTTAAAAAAGGAAAATTTTAAATTATCATAATTTGTTAAATTGTGTCTTACCAAGATACTTTAAAATTTTACTTTTTTAAGCACTTTTCGCACGAACTTTTGGCCTTTGAGAACCCCTAGTAAAATTTGCTGCAAAACTTTTTTGTAGAACATTTTAACCCTTTTAACGCACGTTTAAGTGAAGTTCTATGAGGGTATTTGGCAAAAGGACCAAGATTACTCCCAAAAATGGAAGATAATGTGTTCCAAGAAAAGAACCGCCATCAAATTTCACTGAAGACATCATCATTTAGCTCAGACAAAGATTTATATCTTTTTTTTACTTATTTTACACGACTTTGGTGAAAAACAATTTAACAGTTTGTGATAATTTACAATTAAATTTATTTAGGCATTTTGCACTTTTCGCACAAATTTTTGACCTGTGTCAACCCCTAGTAAAATTTGATATAAAACTAATTTTTTTGTAGAACATTTTAATCCTTTAACCGCACGTTTTAATGGCCCCAGCAAAAACTTGGTAATTGGTACCCCTTCCTGACTCGCTTACGAGGTAATGGCTTTGAATACTACTAATTACCATTAGCATTACATTGCGCCAAAAAATGCAAAATGTGGTTACCTCCAATGACATCACCGTGTTAAAGTAATTAACATTGAAATTGGGAGGTAACTAATTACTCACATTTTTGCTAACCCCTTTAGTTAATTACTTGGTAAGCGAAGTTTTTGCTGGGGCGTTCAACGAGGATATTTAAAAAAAGTACCAAAACGACACGTAAAAATGGCACACACAGGGTTAATGTATGTAAATGTATGTTCTTAGAAACGAACGGCCTTAAAATTTCACTAAGGAATCTTTTGATATTATTTACCTCAGAATTATACTTTATACTTTTTTTAGCTTGTTCAAAACGCATTTAAAAAAAATTTGGAAATTATTTTTTTTTAAATCGTGTTGCACAGTGTTATGCAATAAAGTTTCGGAATATTACAAAAAAAATGTTCAGAAAACTTTTAAAATATCAAATTATAAAAAAACCAAAGGCAGACGCAATGTTTTTACGTTTAAATCAAAAACAGTTATGTGTACTAATAACACATAAGTGTTTTTGCCGGAGAATTTCTATTATAGGTAACACATAGGAGTTTAAGCTAACTTTGAAACCATTTGAGATAACGGGAAACGCTCTGGGGGATAAATGCATTACCTGATAGGCTTCCTAATGGGCCAATAAAAAAAAAATAAAAAAATTACACATAGGTGTTCTGGTCGGCGCACCGACGTAATATATTTTGAAATTTTGTTTCATTAAATTTTTAAAATTGTGAAAAAGTAGTTTTGAGCTCCATGCTAAAAATGTGCGTTTTTTTGGACTCACGTTTGGGTGGGTTATCGATATCTGAAAAAAATAAAAAAAAAAATCTGAATATTAACGAATTAATTCTAACCAAAAAAATTTTTTTTTAATAATAATTTTTTTTAAATTTTTTTATTATTTTTTTTTTAATTATGTCCATTTTTTCAAAAACCCAAATTTTGACCCGCGATGCGCGAACAGAAGACGTGAACCGATTTTAATCATTTTGGTTTTAAAATGCCTGTATTTACTTAAACTAACTTTTCGCAATATTAATAGTTGATCTTAGCACTTTATTGGAATACGCACCACCCTAGGGTATAGGACCAATATTTCGGGATTTTAATCAAAATATACAATAAATATAAGGCATTCCACACCAAATGTCCCGCTACAGAAAAACCTGTGTCCCGTAAATTTCTGAATAGGTTGTTTGGATAGCCCTTTACGAAACTAAGAAAAATGCGTTTATGGTTTTTCAGTTTTTCAAAAACTGGGCTTAGGAGGCGTGGTCAAATATTGGAAAAATGGTAAAATTTGGCGAGTTTAAATATTTATCACATTAAAACGGAATGCACTACAATCTCAAAAATTTACATTTTGATATAGTTTTGTATGGGCTGTCAACTAAATTTTTTTTTTTTTGGAAAATTTTCAGAACCCGTTCTGAAATTTTCCATTTTTTAAATAAGTCAATTTATCAAAAATCCGGCCACTTTTTTTTATTTATTTTTTTTAAGTTTAGATGTTTGTCCATCCACACAAAAAAATTCAGAAATACATTCTTCTTTTTTTTCGAGAAAATCGCATTTGAATTTTAAATTTCATAACAATTTTGTAATTTGCTTGTTTTAACGTTGCGAATGAGTAATATTTATGCAATTAATAATACTCATTCGCAACGTTAAAACAAGCAAATACAAGCAAGTTACAAAGTTGTTATGAAATTTAAAATTCAAATGGGATTTTCTCGAAAAAAAAGAAGAACGTGTTTCTGAATTTTTTTTGTGTGAATGGACAAACATCTAAACTTAAAAAAAAAAAATTAAAAAAAAAACAAGTAGAAAAGTTAAATTCGACTTGGCCGAATCTATGAATACCCTCCACAATACCCTTTTTAAGTGATAGTTAATTTTCTAACGTGAAAAAAATAAAATTTTTGATTAGATAAAATAAAATATTATTTTGTAAAAAAAACACTTTTTTTAACTAATTTTTGACAAAAAAAAAAAATATTTGACTAAATTTTTTTTGAGTGTAAAATTTTTTTTGGTGTAAAATTTTTTTCCAGTGTATTTTTTTTTTTGTTTTTTAAGTGCAAAAATATTTTTGAGTGACAAAAATACGTTGTAAAATACTTTTGTGACTTAAAACATGTTTAACGGGTTTTCAACACGTGAATTTAAGATGAGCTAGTCTGAAATTCACGGATTTGCTAATAACTTTTGAACCACTGGACCGATTTGGCTGAAATACAAAACGAACCAGGCCAGGGGAACGTTAAATATATATGTCGGGCTTCAGCATCCTCAGAATTGCGTTTTGAAAGTTATCTTGTTTTTTATCTCGTAAATTCACGAAAAACCCTTGCCGAAATTCAGTCATTTGCTCATAACTTTTGAACCACTGGACCGATTTCGCTGGATTGCAATACCAATCTGACCAGGTAAATTCCCAACATATATGCTAAACTTCAGGAGCCTTCGAAAAGTCTTTCAAAAGTTAGCGTGTTTTCAACAGACAGACAGACGGACAGACGGACGGACGGACATCGCTAGATCGTCTTAAAATCAATCGAGGATCATGAATATATATACTTTATGGGGTCCTAGACCAATATTTCGAGGTATTACAAACGAAATGACAAACTTTTATATACCCTCTATCACTAGAGTGGAGGGTATAAAAAAAGTGGCCGGATTTTTGATAAATTGATTTATTTAAAAAACGAAAAATATCAGAACGGGTTCTGAAAATTTTCCAAAAAAAAAATTAATTGATAGCCCATACAAAACTTTATAAGAATGTAAATTTTTGGGATTGTGGTGCATTCCGTTTTAATGTGATAAATATTTAATCAAGGCAACTCGCCACAAATTTGACCATTTTTCCAATATTTGACCACGCCTCCTAAGCCCAGTTTTTAAAAATTTGAAAAACCAAAAACGCAATTTTCTTAGTTCAATATAGGGGTATCCAAACAAGCTATTCAGAAATTTACGGGACACATGTTTTTCTGTAGTGGGACATTTGGTGTGGAATGTCTCATATGTATATTAGGGTTATAACTTTTTGTTTTTTTTTTTTTGCAAATATCACTTCTCCCAAGACAAAATCGTGTAGGGCATGGAAAAATAGTAAGAACTGCGTTTTTAGTTTTTTTCCATTGTTAAAAAAGTTCACGCAAAAAAAAGCCACTGCAGTGGCTGCTGTGCAGGCTTTCAAAAAAGGCAAAAATCGCGTTTTTTCGCATTTTCAACCGCGAATAATTAAAATTCTAGACGTGATGGAAAAATTTGGAGCACAGATTTGGAATCAGCGAGTCAAAATCTTTAAAAATTTTGTATCAAACTTCAAACCGGAGTCAAAAACCTTCGATTTGTTGAGCGGTGTTATTAAAGGTATTTTAGAAATCGCATTCGGTGCTTGAGGTTTTTTTTACCAAATTGAACTGAAATCGATTTTTTTATCATTAATACAATATTGCCCATAAGATAGGCCCTTGGGAGAATGACGTCCAAAAAAAAGTTATAACCCTAATGTATATTGTTATCGTTTTCAAGTTTTAAATTTAACAAAAAACAAACTAGTTAAAACTCGAAACACCGAATCGGGGTTCAGGCCTTTATGGGGTTAAAGGAAAATTATATAACAACTTTTTTCAAAGTTTTACTTTTCCTAAAAATATATTGACAAAACAATTATTTTTCTCCAACTGCATAGATGTTTCGAATTCGTACATACATATTTCAGTATGTATTTAATTTAAAGTAAATAAGAAAATTCCACTTTACTTGATTGATATAATTACTGTAAAACATTTGCTTTTCGATTTTATTTTACCATACAACACAATTTTGTGTCCTTCTAAATATTTTCAACATTTTCCAAAAAAAAAAGGAAGATGACAGATATGATAACATTTTACATTTTCACTATTATGTGCAAAAAAAAAAACGACAAAAAACTTAAACGAAAGTGAATGAATTTCTGTTAACTAGAGTATGAAATAGTAAAAACTTTGATTGGTTGACACTACCCGCAAACGTAAGCACTTTTTCCCCACAAACAAACACACACACATGCATTAAAAAAAATACACTCACAATTCCTGATGATGGATACTTAAATAAGAACATCATTCTATGCTACATATGTATGGAATGAGTTTATATACGAATTCATTTAGTGCGAACAGCCAATGGCAAAAAAAAAAACTCTTCAGATTTTTAACAATAAAATCGTAAATTTACAACTTTTTTGATGCGATAAAACTTACAAGGACTTTTGCTGCCTCCTTTTTCACGAAAATTCCTAGTAAAAATTACGAGTTGTTTGCAATTTTACAGGGTTTTTACACTCAAAAAAAAAAAATGTAAAGTTATCAAAAAATTAAGTTAAATTGAACTGAAAAGGCACCTGATTTTGGGCCTGCTAAATTTCTAGTTAATTTAACTAAAAAAATTTAGCTAACATTTCGTAGCAAACCAAAACATAACTTTAGCTAAAAATTCAGCTAAAAAAAATCGTAACATTGTTATGTTCATTTTTATGTTTATTTTTTTTTTCGAATTTTGTCGATTGCCGCGCAAATTATAGGTAGTTTTGGTCTGAAAACTCTATATTTAATTTTTTAGCCAAATCCGACAATATAAACCTGTGCCACTGGGGGGTTAAAGTTTAACCCAAAAAAAAATTTTTTTGGCTTATACACAAAATTTAACCCCCAGGGGCACGAATTAAAATTGTCAAATTTGGCTAAAAATTTTAACATGGAACTTATAGACCAATACCAACTATAGGGTATACTCAGTGAGTATTACTCACGTTGTCATTCCGTGTGTAACGCATCAAAATATCGGTGAAGGACCCCATAAAGTATATCGTCCATTCCATGAGTCATTTTAAAAAATCTGACCAAGGGTCTTCCGATTTTTGTTATATTTTTTATACAGATACTCTATGGAGCAAATTTCATCCATCAGATCGAAAATATTTAAAAAACTCGCTATTTTATTCACGATTTTCGTTTTTAAAAAAGTAAAAAAAAAAATGCAAAATCTGTGTAACTTTGAGCAGCTGTATTTTCTAAACTACTTATCGCATTTTAACAATCCATAGCGCATACGAATGGTATGTAAGTCTATTTAGATATCTTATAGACTGAAAAAATTTCGGTGTTTTAAAAGTGCATTTTTTATGCAAATGCAGTTTTGAATTGCATTTTGCGAAACTTTTACCCCTTTTAATTTTTTTTAAATTAGCATATTTGGAAAATTTAGGATTTTTGCTACAAAAAAATGTTTTTATTATAATGGACCTAGAATGTGTGATATTTTTAATATTTTTTTAAAAAAATACTTCCTTAAGTTTCCCTTATAAAAAATTTTATATTTTAAATTATACCAAAATCATATAAAACGACATGTTTTTAAACCGTTATATTTTCAAAAGTACTAATCGTATCTCATTGTTTTTATGCACATTAGAAAGGTATTTTTGTCAATTTTTTGCATTTTATGACCGCAAATATGTTGGTGTTTCAGAATTGCATATTAAATGCAAATGCAGTTTTGAAGTGCATTTTTCTTAGCTTTTACCCCTTTGAATTTTTAGTTATCATATTCAAAAAGTTTACAATTATAACTACAAATAATGTCCTGCTAATAATGGACCCACCGTGTGTGTTTTTTTAAAATTTTTTTTTTTTAAATTTCCCTAAAAAAATTTCAATATATTAAATAAAACAAAAAAAATCTGAAATAACATGATTTTTTAAAAAAATTTTAAAAAAATATCACACACAGTGGGTCCATTATTAGGAGGACATTATTTTGTAGTAAAAATTGTAAACTTTTCGAATATGATAACTAAAAAAAAGTTCAATGGGGTAGAAGTTTTGAAAAATGCACTTCAAAACTGCATTTGCTTTTAAAATGCATTTCTGAAACACCAATATATTTGCGGTCATTAAATGCAAAAAATAGACAAAAATACCTTTCTAATGTGCATAAACACAATGAGATACGATTAGTACTTATGAAAATATAACGGTTTAAAAAAATATCTCTTTTTACATGATTTTGGTATAATTTAAAAAATAAAATTTTTTATAAGGGAAACTTAAGGAAGTATTTTTTTAAAAAAATATTAAAAATAACACACATGCTCGGTCCATGGTAATGAAAACATTTTTCTGTAGCAAAAATTTTAAATTTTCCAAATATGCTAATTAACAAAAAAATAAAATGGGGTAAAAGTTTCGTAAAATGCACTTCAAAACTGCATTTGCATATAAAATGCACTTTTAAACCACTGATATTTTTTCAGTTTATAAGATATCAAAGTAGACTTACAAGCCATTCGTATGCGCTATGGATTGTTAAAATGCGATAAGTAGTTTAGAAAATATAGCTGCTCAAAGTTACACAGATTTTGCATTTTTTTGACTTTTTTTAAAAACGAAAATCGTGAATAAAATAGCGAGTTTTTCAAATATTTTCGATCTGATGGACGAAATTTGAAATTTGCTCCATAGAGTATCTGTATGAAAAAAATAACAAAAATCGGAAGACCCTCGGTCAAAAAATTCCTAAAATTACCAAATGTCTAGTGGACGATATATATTTATGATCAGTGATCGTTTCTAAGACATTCTAGCGATGCACATTGGGGCAGCTATATGGGGGCCCTTGGCAAAAAGTTAAAAACTGAAACCGCGATTTTTGAAAAACGGGAAACACCAATGGAAAGACAACAATATTCTGCATATAACCTCATACTTTTTTTCTTTTTTAAGCAAGCGGTCTTCTTATAGAAGTGGTTCAATGTCAAGCAAAAATATGTTAAATTAATAAATTGAAATTTTTTAAATTTGAAGGTAATGTTTGACGTATTTAAAGATATGTAAAACGTTAAAAGTCCGAAACATTGTGAATGCCTCATGATTAAGAACTAAGTTAAGAACATTTTTGGATGGCGAAAGCTATATACAAATTCAAAAAAGTTGTACTTTTGGGGGATTTCCAAAAAGGATATTAAAAAATGCCGCAGAGTTTTGTACTCTTGCCCAAAAAATTAAATCATGATAATGTTTTATTTAATAAAAACTTTTTACGAATAACCCTCACATATTTGCAAAAAAATATGTAAGGGTTAAAAAAATATTCAGAAAAAAAGAACTCCAAGAAATTTCTCAATATTTACAAAAAATTTGGAAAACTACACTCAAAATAATAACTCTGGTAAATTACAGAAAACCTCTGCTAATTTAACAGAGTTCATCGAACTTTTCCAGCTAGCAATATTACTTGGTAGTTTTACTAAAAACTCTGTAAAATGATTTTTACAAAAAAAAACTGTTAATTTACAGACTTTATAGTAAAATATTGGTTAAATATTAGCGTCTTTTGACAGAAAAAAACTCTGTTTTTTTACAATAAAACTCTGTAAAATGTTTTGGACAAAAAAACTGTTAATTTACAGAGTCACTAGTAAAATATTGGTTAAATAAAGCACCATTTAGCAAAGAAAAACTCTGTTAATTTACATATATTTGTAAAATGTGATTTGATGCAACCAAAATTTTATAGAAAAACTCTGTAGTTAAATACAGTTTATTTTAAAATTTTCTTTTTTAAGTTTTCTGTGAAATTAATGTTTTAAATACAGACAAAACTTAGTTTTTGGTTACAAAAAATACAAAGTAGTTTGCAAAAATCTGTATTTTTTCAGATATATCTGTAAATTATCTGTAAAATAAAGATTGCAAGGTTAAAAGTAATATAACAAATAAAACTTTGTTTTTTGTCACAAAAAATTCAACGTATTTTCTTTAAATCTGTTTTTTGACAGAAAACTCTGTCAAACATCTGTTGAAATGAGATTACAGTCATTTTACAATGTATTTTACAGAGTTATTATTTTGAGTGTAAGAACAAATCAGAAAATACAAAAAATAAGGTAAAAAATGCAGATATATTCAGAAAAAATCACAAAATTCAGAAAGAAAAACAACTAGAAAATTTAGAAAAATCTGAATATATAAATTTTTTTTTATTTATAATTAAATAAAAAAGTATAAAGAATTAATGCAAACAAATTTTTCCATAACAAAAAGAAATGTACAAGCTAAAAAAACTAAATAAAAAAAAAGTTGACAAATCACGGAATTCGATCACCGGACCCTCCGTTTTCCAGTCTGGCTCACCTCAGCTAGGCCACCGTAGCTTACTCAAATGTTGATACATATTCGATTTTCAAATATACTGGTTGTATTGCCATGTGGTAATATTTTATTGGAAAAAATTTGCGATGATGGTAACAAATCTAATTGGAAATGCGATATTTGGTATGGCAATACTGCGTTAATCGAGTGACACCTAACGCCGCTAGGTGTTAGGTGTTTTTTTTATGTTTTTTTTTATTTATTAATTTTAAATTATTGTCGAAGTTTACGGTTGTAATAAAATGAAAACTTTAATTCTTATTTTCTTTTTTGATTAATAGTTATCTTATATAGTCAAACTGAGGTGGCGTCCTGCAACTTTTTTAAAAATAGACCCCAGCCTAAAAACATTATCATATTAAAATGCCTGCGAATTTTGTACTCTTGCCTAAAACATTAAATTATGATAATGTTTTGCGGAAAATTTGGGTGTACTTGCCAAAGCAAAGCTTTTTTAGAAAAAATAATGTTATATTAATTTGCTACTTATTCCATGCAAAACGAATTGAAATACCAGTCGAGGACCCCATTAAAAACCCAAAAAAGCTGTTCATTTCGTAAGTGAGTGCAAAAATAAGTGCAAAAAAGTGTTTTTACATTTTGGAGAGTATAAAAGATTCTGCACCAAAGAATATAACACTATCAATTGTTTTATGTACATTTGATAAACAAATGGAAAATTTTTATGCGAAAAGCTTAGACTTGGTGAAAAAGTAGTTTTGGTAATTTTTTTTTTTTTTTTCACGAAAAACAAAATTATGTTAAAAAAAATTTAATGAACTCAAAATATTTGGTGAAAAAAAAATTGATGAAAAAAAGTTTTTGATGAAAAGACAAATTTTTTGATGTAAAAGATTCGGCACCAAAGAATATAACACCCTCACTTGTTTTATGTACATTTGATAAACAAATGGAAAATTTTTATGCGAAAAGCTTAGACTTGGTGAAAAAGTAGTTTTGGTAAAAAAAATGATTTTTTTTTTCACAAAAAACAAAATTATGTTAAAAAAATTTAATGAACCCAAAATTTTTGGTGAAATAAAATTTGATGAAAAAAAGTTTTTGAAGAAAAGAAAAATTTTTTGATGTAAAAAAAATAGGCAAAAAAAAAAGTTTTTTTGGTGAGAAAAAAATTTATAATAAAAAGTTTGATAAAAAAATTTGATGAAAAAAAATTGATGAAAAAAATATGATAAAAAAAAAATTATGAAAAAAAAATTTGATAAAAAAAAAAATTTTATGAAAAAAAAAAATAATAAAAAAAAATTGATGAAAAAAAAATTTACGAAAAAACAAAAAAAAAAAAATATGAAAAAAAAAAATATTTGATGAAAAAAAAATTTTTGATGAAAATAAAAGTTTGATGAAAAAAAAAAATTTATGAAAAAAAAAAAAAATTTATGAAAAAAAAAAAAAATTTTTTGAAAAAATTTGATTTTTTTTGCAAGTACAGATCGAGCACGAGCTCTAATTATATTTGTTATAAGGGTTCAAGTTGAAAAAATGCAGAAGAAAAATTGAATTTCTAAAAATTATAGACAATTCTGGTATTTCCAATGCCGGTTTCAAACACCCCAGTTAGTGTCATCATCAGTAGAATTTTTAATGTCGGTTTGTCTTGTTAATGAAAACTGTTTTTTATATAAATACTTATGTGAATATTTATAGTTTATACAGAATAAATTTTGACAGTTTCCAACACTACAATTCCATTTCTAGCAATCTCAACCTCACTTCATACTTTCTTTCAACTTTTTTGTCTCTTACATTATTTTGTCTAGGAATATTCCCAAATATTTCGTCTAGAAAAATTTTTTATTAAGAAAAGTTTTAATTTTTTGATACTTTTATTACAGAGAAAAATTCTAACATTCAGAAAAATTTTAGGATTCTTCTATAACTTCTATAAAAAAAAATCTCTTATAAAAAAATTCCTCGATTTTTCTTATAGAAAACTTTTAAGGATTTTTCTATAGAAAATTCTCAATTTTTTCTCTAAAAAAAAAATCTAAAATTTTTTCATATAGAAAAATTTTAACATACCGCGACATTTTTCCTACAGAAAAATTTTAAGATTCTTTAACATTTTTCATAGAAAATTTAGTCAGACCCTTACGCATTTTTCATAGAATTTTTTTTTCATATTATTTTCTTTAAACTTTCCTTTTTCTTTCTTTTCTTCTCTTACTTTTCATTCTTTCTTTTTTTCTTTCCTTTTTTCCCCCCTTTTCCATACAAAAAAAAATCCTATTTTCCACCCTCCCGTTTGACTTTACTTATCTCATACAAAGTTACAGCGTTTGCGTTGGGCTGGTCATATCATTAGACTTAATCAAGAATCGAATGTTAAAAATCTATGCTTTAGCAGGCCCGCAGGAAGAAGGGCGGCTGGACATCCGAAGTAGCGGTGGATTGATCTGAAAGAAGTTGCGAAGAACAGAGATGAGTAGAGGCAGATCGTGAGGAAGAAAATATGAAATTGGGCATCTAAGAAAAAATATGTAAAACTTTTATTACTTATCACAACAGTCGCTAGTTACCCTTTGAAAGAAAATATTTTTATTACAAGTTTTTTTTTGTCGTCACCTGTATGTCACTATGAATGTGTGTGCATATGAAATGTGAAAACAAATGATGATAACTTGTTAAATCACAAACAGTACTAACTATGTAGTCTATGATGAAGAGTATTTATTTTTTTTTTTACAAATGAGTTTTGTTCTTTCACTTTTTAATTTTTTTGTTAGCTACATGTGTAACAAATTTTATTATTTTGAACTGTTCATACAACATGTTGCAAACTTTTCTTTAACTTGAAAATTCATTGAATTGAAACGAGAGACAAGAAAAAAAACACAGAAATCATATATAAAATAAGAAATAAATTTATTGCACACTTATATTTCTCTACTTCAGTTTTATATATTTGAATTATTTTTTTTTTTCTAAAAAAAGCATTTCAAGTGGTTACAGGAAAATTATACATAAGTATTTACAATCAAAGCATTAGCGTAATGAACCATTGAATACGTTAACAACGTCAAATACTGAAAGATAAAAAACATTTTCAAAAAAAAAAAAATCAAAAATGCATGTTAAAATTTTCTTAACTTTCATGAATTCATGTATGACAATGTAGCAAGTGTTCGTTGAAATTTGTGAATATGACAGTAATGTCGAAAAATGTATGAATGACGATGTGACAGTGTCATAAAGGAACGTGTGGCAAGTACTCATGATAAGAGTGTTGTGCTTATTTTGTTAGTCAATTTGTGACGTATCAAAATGGTGATCTAACAACGAGCGTCTTTAAATCCGAACTTTTTGATTGTCTTTGAATTTATCACATTTAGACCAGAACTTTTCGTACTGCCCCTTCTCAGAGCAATGGGTTGATAAACAGGGTTTTGAGTTGAGGGTAGATTTTACAAGGCTGAAAATAGAGTCTGCCCTGTACATGGCGTCTTAAAATAGTGTATTTCGCCTAACCCTGGAGTAAGGGAAAATCATAGTTTTGCGAAAGATCAAAAAAAATTTAAATGGAATAACTGGTACTTTATGATTATTATAATATTTGTAAAGCAAATTCTTTTTATCCTAATTTGAGTTACCCATTTCATTTTTAAGTTGAAATAAGTTATAGTTACAGATAGGGTTTGAAAAAAATCGCAGTATTCCTTAACGGCGGTTAAGGTTAAAATTCAAGCGACTAACTGCGGTTAACCGCAATCTTTTAAAATAATTTATGTAATTTCAAATAAAATATGTTTTTTTTTTGAAATGCTAAAACCGTCCGACAGCCAATATTAAACATGAACCGGATGATAAACTTCTGAAAGTATAGATCAAATAGAATAAAACTGCATTTACAGTTTTTTTATTTCGTGATAATTTTCCGTTTAAAAGGACTTCAAATTTTTAAAAGATGAGATTTTGTTAAACATTTTTTAAATATTTGTACATGTCTTATAATGTCACTTTTGATTGCAAACAAAAAAGCACAATCTTCGGTAATTTTTTTTATTTTTTTATTTTGTCGTATCAGGAAAAAGGATGTAAAAAGTTTACTTTTACAAATTTTACAAAATTTTAAATGACATTTAAGGACAAAGTTTTGAAATGACATTACTTACTTCCTTTTTCCTTATATGTCAAAATAATAAATGGGAAAGCGGAAATCCAATTCTTTAATTTGCCACCATTGCACAGTGCCACATTTGGCCAATCTAGGACGACAAAAATCCAATTTTAATTATATTGACTTGAAATTCGGTATAAATGTTCGTTTTGACTTCTAAAATAACATTATGAAAAATGTGGGAGGCCGGTTAAGGGCCACGCCCACTTTTTTTATAATTTGTAATTTTGGTTAAAATGTCTTTAAATTTGGTATATATACTCTCAATGACTGTAGAAATAATATCACAAAAAAAGGGGGCGGTCAGGCAATTTCCACGCCCACTTTTTTAAAATATGTTAAAAAAATATGTAAAAACAAGGTTTACATATCGCCCCACTGTAGTCGGCGTCGCAGACGGTCGCAAAAGTTAGCCGTTGAAATAAGTACTATGGATATTGGTCAATATATCTGAAAAAGTCCGGCGACCAATACGGACCAAACACAAAAGTTCTATTCCATCAAAAAAAAAATAAATATATAAAATTCTTTTCAAAAATTTGTATTTTGTTAAAAATTTTATAAAAAAAAGAAAAATTTGTTTTAAAAAAAAGAAAAGATATGGCTTAAAGCATTTAAATATCCTTTAAAATTACCAAAAAAGAGTGGATAAATATCTCTTTTTGTTCAAAAGTTACAACACTTTAAACTCGATTTAATTTATGCGAAATAATGTACACTAGTTACAGGATTTTACAAGATGCAACTTTATGGACCCACCTGTTAGTAACGAACAGAATTATCGATCTTATATGATTATTTCCGTGCTATTAGGAATGTTCTATAATACATACAAACATATCATGAAAACCGGGGAACTTTTTGTTTTTGATTTTTGTCGTGCTAGATTGGCCAAATGTGGCACTGTGCATTGGTGGCATCCTAGGGCAAGTACAAATATTTAAAAAATATTTTACAAATTTTTCCTGTAAAACTTTGGAGTCCATTCACAAGGAAACCACGGATAAGATTTAAATAAAATTTTGGTGTTACTCCAAATTTTAAGTGGATTATGTTTTTGGACGATAAAAGAAACAGAATGAGCCAAAAAAGAAAAAAAAATACTAGGCGCTTTTTTTTTTGGCGGGCAATAAAAAGAATTAAAAAAAAAAAAAAGAATTTATTCTTCCAAATGCATTATAATTTCTTTTATACAGATGTAAATTCATCACATATTCACTTATTTTAAATATCTATGTGACATATTTTTTCAGATATGAGACTTAAAAGAATAAGTTCGAGATTAAGTGAGACTTAATGAAATTTATTGTTTAATTTTATGAAAATTTTAACTCTACCAATTACTTCACATTTGAGACTGATCCTGTTTCTAGATTTTAAAGGGGGAAGTTATCTCAACAATACAAATAAAATCTAAAAAGGGTTTTTGGTGGAATAAACAAAATTAAAAAAGGATATTTAGTCCATCCATAAGTTTGACAATAAACAAATAGTCCCAATCACTTTCTGAATCTCTTTTCAAATTATTTACATTATTTTTCTCTTCTTTAAGCACCGCAAACACATTTTGAAATAATTTTTACCATCGTTTTCTGATTTTTCTTAGTTTTGAAAAAACATTTTTATCAAAAAAGTATAAATTCTTTTAAAATGATATGACTCACTATTGTCTAAAGTGAGGCAAATTTGTGTGATTTGATTATTTAGTGATTTGATTATTTTTCGAATGAGCGTGACTGAGTGTGAGTCAAAATCCACTCATGCGCCCTTCTCTAGTTTTGGCACCAATACTTGCTTCGATTTTTTGAGCTGGATTTGGTCAAAAAAATCGGATATGAATTTTCGCGGAATACATAATTTTTTCCAACTTTAACCGCTGGTTGCCAACTGAAGATGACCGTGCAAAATTTATCATAAACTTTCTCACAATCAGCTCTAATGTGGCCATTGTTTGGCAGGTATTACGACATGAAATTCGAAAATTTAAATTTGACGGGACCCACTATTGATTACCTTCCGACAAGAACGAATTTCTTGAAAAGAGTTCAGTAGAAGTTCCTCTTATCTACCGAGTTGGTGAATGATTGATCATCATCTAAAACCAAGGACTTAACTATTATAAGTTTTATGGCGAATTCCTTAAATCATAACTATTACAAGTCAATTTTAATTTTTTTTCTTATTCATAACTATTATTTTTTAAGTAATATTTTTTTTCTGAAATGATAATAATTATGGATAAGAAAAAAATATATTTCTTACCCATAACTATTATTTTTTGATAAATATTTAAAAGTTATTTTTTAATAGTTACGCATAAGAAATTTAGCAAAAAGTTGCTCATAATAATTATGCTGTAATAGTTATTTAAAAAAATTGTAAAAAAATTGCGTTTTTATTTTTGGTGCTCTTAACAAGTTTTGACTTTGCATTAAAAAACTTAAATATTATTATTTTTTTTTTTTCCAAAAAAAGTAAATAATGTACACTCCAAAAAATTTTGGGTTTAAAAAAAAATAAACCTCAAATTCAAAGAAAAAGTAATATTACAATTTAAAAGATTTTTAATTTAATTTTACAAACATTATTGTTGCCAATTTGTCGTCTGATAAATTACATCTCTGGTCATCTAAAATTTGACCCACTCATGATTCCATCTCTTATAGTAGTTCAAAACTTCTTAATCTTTATATGTATGAACAAAAACCAAAAATAAAGTAACAACAACATCCTATGGTGATTATTATCAAAAAATTGATTGCCAAAAGACGTGTTTATTAAAAAAAAATAATAGTTATTTTTGAAATAAAAATTGGATATAACTATTAAAATCCAATTTTTAAAAATATCATTAAAATATAATAGTTATGCGTAAGATTTTTCCCATTTAGTTATTCATAACTATTATAAATCAATAAAAAAATATTAATTGGATAATAATAGTTATGCTCCAATTGTTATTTTATAACTTGTTCATAATAATTATGAATCAATTTTTTTGAATAACTATTAAAAATGGCCAATTTTTTCGGATTTTTAAATTTTGATAATAGTTATTTTGGGTCCTTGTCTAAAACAGTTGGAATAGAAGAATTAGCATTATCCTTTGCTATTTTAAAACAAACAAAAGACAAAAATTACGACAAGCCTTACCCATGTCCGATTGTCCTAAAATTTGGTAGAC
>CAWUER010000455.1:0-113594 GCA_963921195.1 Pegoplata infirma | reverse complement strand
TTGTTTCAACATAGCAAATGAGTATAAAATATTTGCATTAATATTACTCATACGCTGTGTTGAAACAATAAAATACAAGCAAATTACTAAAAAACGAAAAATATATGCCTAAATTTTTTTGTGTGGATAGACAAATAACTAAACAAAAAAAAAAAAAAAAAATTGAAAAAAAAAGTGGCCAGATTTTTGATAAATTGACTTTTGAAAACATGAAAAATTTCAGAACGGGTTCTAAAAATTTTCAAAAAAAAAAATTTTTAATCGATAGCCCATACAGAACTATACAATAATGTAATTTTTTGAGATTGTAGTGCATTCTGTTTTAATTTGATAAATATTTAAAACACAAATTTTACCATTTTTCCAATATTTGACCACGCCTCCTAAGCCCAGTTTTTGAAAAATTGAAAAACCACAAAAAACAAAAACACATTTTTAAGCTCCATATAGGGCTATTTATTCAACCTACTCAGAAATTTGCGGGACACATGGTTTTTTTTTCGCTGGACAATTGGTGTGGAATGCCTCATATAAGGGTGGTTCTTTTATTTTTATTTTTTTTTTAATTTGTGCTATTGGATCTAAAAATAATTGTGTTAAAATTTGAGATAGATTGGATTTAATTAACCCGTACCGCAGCGAGGTCAAAATTTCGTGAAAAAGCCAAAATGGCCATAATTTTAACAAAATTAAAAATATTTAATGCGTTTTACACCTTAAATTCTTTCAAGTCAAAACTAAAAAAAAAAATGTTTTTAAAAAAATTTTAGAGTCGAACCCTAACGGCCCTATTTTTTTTTTTTTAACTCAATTTTGAAAGGGTTTATCCCACCAAAATGAAATTGTTAGTCGTTAGTAAGCTAATCAAGTAATATAATAATAAAAAAAAAAAAATTAAAAAATCCAAAAAAAAATATTTTTATTTCTTAAGGGATTTTTTTTTTTGAAAAACCCCCCAAACGCATTTTTTTTGTTAATTTTCTTCGATTTGGCTAAAAAGTTAAACATAGAGTGTTAACACCAAATCGAACCATAATTTGCCCGGCGATCTACGAAATTCAAAAAAAGTCATTATTTGTGCCATCCTAATGTATATCTTGAAACCCTTTCAATACTCATTGACGCACTTTCTATTGAGTGTATAACGTAAAAATGTCCATGAATTTATAAAAATACTAAATCAAGTGACGTTTATAGACTTAATAATTAATTAAAAACATCAGATGTGGGTAATAAAATTCAGAATTATAATGAGAGACAATTTGTAAATAAACAATAAAACGAATCCTACATAATGACCAGATGGGGTTTTGTAAATATGCACAGTAAATATGTACAGGGGAAGTATTTTCAAAATGAAAATTTATTTAATACTTTTGTCGAGTTTATTCCATTTAGTGGAAATTTAAACAAAATTGTTCTAAAATGGAATATGGGCAAGTCCTTGGAAAATCTAAGTTTTTTATTGTTGTAAAACAAAAAAACTTTCTGTGACAACAATATTTTAGATAAAATTATGGAGATCTAAAATAAAGAATTTTTTTTTTTTAAATTTCATCAACAAATAAAAAAAAAAAAAAAAAAAATAATGTCCTTTTTTCTCGCAGGAACATTATGAATTTTCAAAATTAAAATTTTTTATTAAATCTTGGAATGTCCTCTAGATTATGTTAAAGTTTTAGAGAGCTGGTTTTTCGTATTTCGTCGAGTAATAAATTTTTAAAATTGGTTAAAAAGAAAATAATATTTTTAAAATTTTTATGAAAAAGTTAAATTTAACGGAGAGTTATATTTTAACACAGCATTGAGGAATCCAAACGTAAGCTGTTTTGATGTTTGGATTATATAACACTGTACAACACAAAAAAAAATTACAAGGTCAGATCAAAAAATTTTGATAGAAGAGACAAAAAAAAAATACATGTGTATCGGCGTTTTGAAAGTTTACATCTGGGTTTCATTTTAGGGGGAGGTGAAGTTTCCCCCAAATGCAAATGTTGTATTGTAAATCGTCTTTGAATATCGAGTGAACCTTACGTTTAAAGTATATGGTGTGTTCAGCAAATTTATATAAAATGATACGGAGAAAATTTTTGTGGAATATATTAACCCTCTAGCTCCTCACGATAAGGGTCTTTTTTGTCCTTCTTTTCGAAAAGAGCAAAAAACACCATTAAAACAGGGATTTAAGGGGTTTAAATGTTCCGAAAAAATATTCGCCGTAAAATTTTACTATAAGTCCTTGAATACACCAAAACGGAAAACTCAACCAGAAAGTCAGAAATAAGACACAACAAAAGAGATCTTAGGGTTAATTTCGCATTTATTAAGAAAATCGAGTAAAGCTTACGTTTAAAGTATATGGTGTGTTCAGCAAATTTATGTAAAATGTTACGGAGAACATTTTTGTAGAATATGTTAACCCTCTAACTCCTCAAGATAAGGGTCTTTTTTGTCCTTCTTTTCAAAAAGAGCAAAAAACACCATTAAAACAGGGATTTAAGGGGTTTTAATGTTCCGCAAAAATATCCGCCGTAAAATTTTACTATAAGTCCCTGAACACACCAAAACAGAAAACTCAACAAGAAAGGCAGATATAAGACACAACAATAGAGAGCTTAGAGTTAATTTCGCATTTATTAAGAAAATCGAGTTAAGCTTACGTTTAAAGTATATGATGTGTAAAGCAATTTTATGTAAAATGTTACGGAGAACATTTTTGTAGAATATGTTAACCCTCTAGTTCCTCAAGGTAAGGGTCTTTTTAGTTCTTCTTTTGGAAAAAGAGCAAAAACACCATTAAAACAGCTATTTAAAGGGTTAAAATGGTCCGCAAAAATATTTGCCGTGAAAGGGACTTATAGTAAAATTTCACGGCGAATATTTTTGCGGAACATTTTAACCCCTTAAATCCCTGTTTTAGTGGCGTTCTTTGCTCTTTTTTAAAAGAAGGACAAAAAAGACCCTTATCTTGAGGAGTTAGAGGGTTAACATATTCTACAAAAATGTTCTCCGTAATATTTTACATAAATTTGCTGAACACACCATATACTTTAAACTTAAGCTTTACCCGATTTTCTTAATAAATGCGAAATTACCCCTAAGCTCTCTATTGTAGTGTCTTATATCTGACTTTCTTGTTGAGTTTTCTGTTTTGGTGTGTTCAGGGACTTATAGTAAAATTTTACGGCGGATATTTTTGCGGAAAATTAAAACCCCTTAAATCCCTGTTTTAATGGTGTTTTTTGCTCGTTTGAAAAGAAGGACAAAAAAGACCCTCATCGCGAGGAGCTAGAGGGTTAAAATATTCCACAAAAATGTTCTCCGTATCATTTTATATAAATTTGCTGAACACACCATATACTTTAAACGTAAGCTTCACTCGATATTCAAAGACGATTGGCAATACAACATCTGCATTTGGGGGAAACTTTACCTCCCCCTAAAATGAAACCCAGATGTAAACTTTCGAAACGCCGATACACGTGTATTTTTTTTTTGTCTATTCTATCAAAATTTTTTGGTCTGACCTTGTAATTTTGGAAAAAATTTGGTTTTGTTGTGCAGTGTAATTAATGGAATTTATTTTGTTAAACTTTTAATTCTGTAATTTTATTTAGGTCATATATGAAAATGTGAGCAACTGAAATACTTTTAATTGACAGTCATTCATAAATTTCAGGATTTTGCACATACATCCACACAAATATACACACACATAAACATTGTTGGCTTTATCATCATTATTACTTTCATTATTATTATAAATAAAATTAACAACCGCCTTATTTTACACAATTTATATACAAAAATTATACACACACTTTTACATAGTTAACTATATTTATGTATATATGAGGCATTCCACACCAAATGTTCAGCAAAAAAAAAGTGATGTCATGTCAATATGAAATCAATTGCAGAGTATTCGCCCTTAGGTCACTATTAAATAACACAAATAAAATTTCAGTTTTTTCAAAAAGTGGGCTTTGTAGGCATGGTCGAAAAATGAAAATTTCAGCATTTTTTGCCTAAGTATCTTTATTTCAATATTTATGACAATAAAATGAAACACAGTGATGTCTTTAAAATAAAAGTTTTTTTATAGATTTTTGTATGGGCTATCGATTAAAAAAAAAAAAATTGGAAAATTTTCAGAAGAAGTTCTGAATTTTTTAAATTTAAACTTAAACTTTATTTATCAAAAAACATGCCACAATTTTATTTCTTTTTTAAATGTTTAAAAATTAGTTAAGGTGTATATCTATCTGTTCTGAAATTTTCAGAGATGCTTTTTTCCTTGTTTTCGAGAAAAAAATGTTGAAAATTGCACTATGCTTATAATTTACAATAATGGGGTATATTACGTATGCGAATTAGTAATATTAACTCTTAAAAAACATATAAAATAGAGATGTTTTCGTGGGTGAGTTTTTTTGACGATCACGCACGCTCACGAAGGAAAAGTTTTAATCACGCACGATTTTTAATTTTCCTCACGTTCACGCACGCTCACGTGAGTAGAAAAAATGTTGTCACGGGCACGATACTCACGTGAGCGTGACTAACCGTGAGCGAAATAAATTATCATGCGTGATTAAAATAATTTCCTTGGTGAGAGTGCGTGATGGTAAAAAAAAACTTACCCACGATCACATCTCTATTTTAAATGTTTTTTAAGAGTTAATATTACTCATTGGCATATGTAATATACCCCATTATTGTAAATTATTAGCATGGTGCAATGTTCAAAAAATTTTTTCTCGAAAACAAGGAAAAAAGCATCTCTGAAAATTTCAAAACAGATAGATATACACCTTAACTATTTTTTAAACATGTAAAAAAAAAAATAAAATTGTGGCATGTTTTTTGATATAAAAAGTTTAAATTTAAATTTAAAATATTAAGAACTTCTTCTGAAAATTTTCCAATTTTTATTTTTTTAATCGATAGCCCATACAAAAATCTTTAAAAAACATTTATTTTAAAGACATCACTGTGTTTCATTTTATTGGCATAAATATTGAAATAAAGATACTTAGGCAAAAAATGCTGAAATTTTCAATTTTTGACCATGCCTCCAAGGCCCACTTTTTAAATTTTATTTTTGTTATTTAATAGTGCCCTAAGGGCGAATACTTTGCAAATGATATCCTATTGAAACCACCATGGTTTTTCTGTAGTGGAACAGTTGGTGTGGAATGACTCATATGTAATAACACTGTTATAACATTATTACACACACACGCATATTTATAGACATATATAATGATTTTATGATTGTGGCACATTAGTGTCATTATTATTGTCACTTATTTTATTGTACATTCATACATACATACATACATTCAATACTTACAAGACATGAAATATTCATACACACACCAATACATTTAGACAACTACAAACTTAAAGAATTTAAGAAGAAAAAGAAAATGATAACTCTCAATCATTTAGAGTCACAAGGGTATATTATGTCTTTAAGGTCTTTTATAACACAATCATTTATATTTATGTATGAGTGTATGAGTTGATATCATTGTTTTGTAGTAATATAATTTGTTGTAATAGAAAAAGGTCAAAAGAACCAAATTTGTTAAGAAATTAATTTTTTAAAAGAAAATTTTTTTTAAAATTCTGAAAAATTGTTTTTTGTACAAAAAATTTCTAAGACTCTGAAAATTCCCAGAACCTATGAGTTTATTTAAATGGCTCAAAGAAAATTTCTATTAACGACAAATGTCTCAGAATCTGATATTTTTGTTTAAAGGAAAAAAGGTTAAGAATCAGAGACTTTTTCTATCCCAGCAAAACTTGAATTACCAAATAAGGTATAATATAAGGTATAGGATTGCTTATGTTATACATTGCAGCATTGATGATTTTAACAGGGGATGAGACTCAAAGTAATGCATACGAGTAAGGTATATAATATAGCATACCAGAACGTTATATATAAGGTGTTACGAGTAGTGAAAAAGTACTTTTGTATTAAATTTACTCACGTGATTGTGAGTGAGTGTAAGTAGATAAAATATGCTCGTGAGTGAGTATGTGTCATTAGAAAATTCCTATCGTGAGCTTATCTATAGATTAAACAAGGGTGTTCAATTAATCGGGTTTTTTTATTGTTCGATTAAACGATTAATCGACATTTGGCATTTTTGATTTATTCGATTAAACGAATAAATTTTTAAAATTGTTCGATTAATCGAATAATTTCAAATTCAGAAATTTTCTAAATTACAAGATTTTTTCTGACAATTTTAGAAAAATGTTACTTGAGTAAATAAACAATATTAACAACAAGTATTTTAACATTTATTAACAAAAAAAAAAACAAAAAAAAAAACGTACACTCAAAATATTTTGTAGGCAAAAACAAAAGAAAAACACACTTAAAACAAGTGAATAAACAAATGAAAACCATCCCAGTAATTATTCATTTCATCAACATTTATTTTTTACTGTTGACAAAATTTTCTAAAATAAATAACATTAAACATTAAACAATTACGGTTTTTTCACTCTTTTTTACTAACACATTCGAAAAAAATAACCTACAAAAACATTAAAAATTAATGATAGTTCTGTTATTTTTACCAACAAATTCCAAAAAAATAACCTACGAAAACATTAAAAATTAATGATTTCGTAGGTTATTTTATACAATTTTCTATTGAAATATTTTTTTAAAAATTTTTAATAAAATTTTGGGGAATCGATCCCGCTACCAACTACATTCTGGCCAGACACTCTACCCATCGTGCCAAAGTCACTTGATACAAACATGTTTTTATATTTCTATAAATAATTTTTTGATTTTTTTTTCTACAAAAAATTTACTGACTTGTGTAGGTAAAAACTAATGATATTTCATTAAAAAATACCAACAATTTAAAAAAAATTACTTACACAAATCATTAAAAATTTAAAGAATAATCAGTAGTTTTTACTTACAGAACAAAAATAAATGACTTTAAAGATTAAATGTTAATGAAAGTCTTTATTTTTAGTGTGTTATTTTTGAAACAAAGGACAGAAGAAGTCATTAATAAAAACTGAACATCAAACAAATGTTTTTGCTTTTAAAAACGACTAAACGGAAAACTTTTTAAATAAACTACAAACAGTTAATGACATAATTTTTTGAGTGTAAAAGCATTAAAAAATGTACCAAAATTTAAGTTTTCTGCAATTTTGTTTAAGAAAATGTTAAAAAAATAATTTTGGAGATTTCAAAAATGTGTAGAATTCAAAAACTATTTTTGTTGCCAAATTAATATAGATTACCGATATAACAAACATTTTATATTTATTGTCTGATTGCTCAAAACTCAAAAATTTTAAAAATAAAAAAATAAGGACCACTCTAGTAAACATGACTGTTTTTTCTTAAATTTTAATGGTCACAAACATTTGGTTTCTTTATTTGACTTAAAACTTTTAAAAAATTGTACATATTTCCAGAAAAACCATATATTATTTTTATTCGATTAATCGGCATAAATTCTTCGATTAATCCTTTAATCGAAATTAGCAATTTTATATTAATCGAACAATTATTCGTCTAAAATTGTTCGATTAATCGAACAAGAATTAATCGGCTGAACACCCTAGTTTAAACTTATGCATTTTTTTTTATAAAATATTTATTTTTTATGTTATTGTAATGAATTATGCATACAATTATAAATAATGCATTATTTCAAACTTTGAAATAATACATAATGTAACCAAATATAAGCCATATATGATTTAATGTTTAGAAATAATGAATATGAAATACATTTTTTCCAATAATCATGCATTACGTAATAAATTATTCATAAATCATTATTTTTCACTTTAAAATAATACGTTGTGGAACAAATGTTTGGTGAGACATCCTAAAACAATGCTACAAATAAGGTTTATACATTACCTGGTAATGTGCTATATAATCACTATCCATTACCAAAGTTTTGCTGGGATAGGAACAATTTTTTAGAATCTAAGATTTTTTCTAGAGGAAAAATTATCTCAGAATCTAAGACTTTTTATAAAGGAAAATTATCTCTGAATCTGAGAATTTTTCTGTAGGAAAAATGTCTCAGAATTTTTAATATTAACCGTATAGTGTAGGGAGGATGCCACTTTAAAGTTAACCCAATTTTTTTGTGTGAAAACTCCACACAAATGTAATTATGAAAGTCGTCAAAGTGAGCGACCTCTAAACCTTAACGAATTCGCATGAAACTTTGTACATTGTTAGGCATCCAGAATACGGGGCGGCCTTGCGGATTTTAATAAAAATGTCATTTTGGACCACCCTAATACACATATCTCGGTAAATACTGCCAACACGAGAAAAAGTCCAACAGCATTTTTGTAGCTCTCGTGGAACACTTCTGCAATATACCCGAAAGCTCTCCGACTAATAGTTTTAGAGTTACCCAGTTTTAAAGCTTCTCAAGACCCTATCAGTCCCCTTATTACCGTATCTCAAAAACTAAGCAAGATGGACCTAAATGGACAAAAGATTTGGGACCCCGTTGGCCCGAGTTAACAGGGTCTGGACCCAATCTAGTCCTAAAATGTGAATGAACCAAAGTGTAATATAATTTTTCCCATTTTCTAGTTAAAATTGGCTTAAAATTAAATAACTTTTTTTCCTTATTTTTGGGATAAGTATGAACTAAAACCAAGAAAAAAATTATTTTCATTCCCTCTTTTTCCGATAATTTACTTAATTTTTCCAGATTTTAGTTCACTTTTTTTGAGTGTGATAATTTTTCTACAGTAAAACTATCTTAGAATATAAGACTTTTTGTGTAGGAAAAATATCTCAGAATCTGAGACTTTTCTGTATCAAAACTGCCCAAGATTCTAAGACTTTTTCTATAGGAGAAATGTCTCAGAATTTGAAAACATTTTTATAGCAAAAAGGATTTACAATCTGAGAATTTTTCTATAGGAAAAATGTATCA
Organism: Pegoplata infirma; assembly: GCA_963921195.1. Lineage (NCBI taxonomy): Eukaryota > Metazoa > Arthropoda > Insecta > Diptera > Anthomyiidae > Pegoplata > Pegoplata infirma. Next base: position 104,625 of record CAWUER010000455.1, on the reverse strand, counting down.
GAATCTGAGACTTTTTCTATAGAAAAAATATCTCAGACTTTGAAACTTTTTCTATAAGAAAAATATCTTAAAATATGTCACTTTTTCTATAGGGAAAATGTTTTCTACGAAAAAATTTCTCACAATGTTACACTTTTTCCATTGGAAAAACGTCTCAAATTCTGAGACTTTTTGTGAAACTTTTGCTATGGGGAAAATGTCTCAATATCTGAAATTTTTTTTATAAAAAAATTTTTCAAAAATGAGACTTCTTTAATAGGAAAAATGTTGCAGAATGTGAGAATTTTTCTATAGAAAAATTGCCTTAGAATCAGAGACTTTTTCTATAGGAAAAATGTCTCAGAATCAGACACTTTTGAGTGTATAGAAAATCTTTCAGAATCTGAGACATTTTCTATACACTCAAAATATTTTGTAGGCAAAAACAAATGAAAAACACACTTAAAACCTGTGAATAAACAATTGAAAACCATTCCAATAATTATTCATTTGTTTTAACAAACATCAACATTTATTTTTTACTGTTGACAAAATTTTCTAAAATAAATAACATTAAACATTAAAAAATTACGTTTTTTTCATTCTTTTTTACCAACACATTCGAAAAAAATAACCTACGAAAACATTAAAAATTAATGATAGTTCTGTTATTTTTACCAACAAATTCCAAAAAAATAACATACGAAAACATTAAAAATTAATGATTTCGTAGGTTATTTTTTAAAATTTTCTATTGAAATATTTTTTTAAAAATTTTTAATAAAATTTTGGGAAATCGATCCCGCAATCAACTACATTCTGGCCGGACACTATACCCATCGCACAGTGGCCGAAATGACCAATCTAGCGGCGCTTAATTCGGATATGTAAAATAATAAAGACTAATGCTTATTTGCGATTATAAAATTTAAAAACAATTAATTTTTAAACAATATTTATTTATTTTTATGTATTTTGGGAAATTTATGTGAATATTGGGAGGGTGGTTTGAATGAGGCCTAGTAATTAAAATGGTCCGATTCCATTTAAGTTTAGAGCGATTGTTTATGAACATAAAACACATTTATTGGTCGAATTTCAAGAGGATATCTTGATTACTATTGTTAGGGGTATTTAAGTAAAACTTGAAGGGGACATTTACATGGGGGCTATGGGTTAACATGGATTGATTTTGTCAAAATTTAATAGGTTTTGTTCTTGCGATAAAAGAAACTTAAATTTCAAATTTCAGCCAAATCGATTGAAAATTGTCTGTATCGCGTTTATACTGTTTATTTGGACAGCTGATGGACCCTAAAAAACCGAGCAACTTGCACGAACTAGTACGCCATACTGAAACGTCACAACAAAAATAACCCAAAATAACAAACAAATCAGGAATTGGACCGAATACGATCGAATTTCAAAAGTTGCAGTCCATGAAACTATAGTTAATATCACAAATGTAAACTCCTATAATGAACTAATAATAAACTAGATACACACAGGCCACAAACATTTATTTTTTAGTTAAAACATACCTTTCACTTTCAATTAAAACTTTTTGGCTCAAAATGTGTAAACAATTGACTTAAAAGTGTCAAGAAAAACTCACTGAGTAATTAGGCCCCAAATTCCTTTAATACACTTGCTGCAGAAAATGTTTATTTGATAGCTTACAGCTGTGCGAAAATTAAGAGAAAAAAAAAAGTGAAAACGTTAATTTTCTCTGTAAAGTATAGGTAATCGGTACAGTGCAAAACATTTATCAGTTTTAATTTTTTAATTTTGACTAAAACGCCGCTAGATCAATGATTTCGGCCACAGTGCCGAAATTTGAATTTTTTTTTCTACATAAAAATAACCTACTTGTGTAGGTAAAAACTAATGATATTTCATTGAAAAATACCAACAATTTAAAAAAAAAATTACTTACACAAATCATTAAAAATATTAAGAATAATCAGTAGTTTTTACTTACAGAACAAAAATAAATGACTTTTACGATTAAATGTAAATGAAAGTCTTGATTTTTTAGTGTGTTATTTTTAAAACAAAGGACAAAAGTAGTCATTAATAAAAACTGATCATCAAACAAATGTTTTTTCTTTTAAAAACGACTAAACGGAAAACTTTTAAAATAAACTACAAACAGTTAATGACATAATTTTTTGAGTGTAGGAAAAATGTCTCAGAGTCTGAAATTGTTTTTATTTGAAAAAAGTCTAAGAACCTGAGACCTTTTCTATAAGAAAAATGTCTCAGAATCTGTGACTTTTTATTATAGGTTAAATGTCTCAGAATCTGATTGTTTTTCTATTGGAAAAATGTCTCAGAATGTGAGACTTTTTCTATGGGAAAAATGTCTCTGAATGTGAGACTTTTTCTATGGGAAAAATGTCTCAGAATCTGAGACTTTTTCTATAGGAAAAATATCTCAGAATCGGATACATTTTTTATGGAAAAATGTTTGAAGTTAGGCCCTTTTTGCATTTTAACCATAATTAAACTATGTCTGACAATGAATGACAGTGTTTGAATTTCTTTTGAATCTTTTTTTTATTATTTTTTCCTTTTTCTACGCTTTTACTTTGTGTTTATTATAGCATTTTCACAAAAATTTTAGTTTATTTATGTATTTAATTGTGGGCAGTAACATCATCATCATCATCACGATATTTGTGTTACCATTATTATTGTCGTCGTTATTGCCAGCATCATCATATTAATGCTCGTTATTTTTGTATGGAGTTTCATATAAAAAAAAAAAAAATTACTTGCAAGGGAAGTATCTTAAGCCTTATGAACCGATTTGCCTGAAACTTAAAATATATATAAAAGAGACGATTTTAAGGTTGGGGTGTATCGGCTTATCGGCCATATCAGTGTTTAAAATTTTCGTTGTCCTCTTATGAATTAATGTGGACCTTCGAGAAAATTTAGAATAACTTCCGAACTAACAGGAATATCGTCTAGAGTAAAAATACGTGTTGACTTCAATTTAATAAAGATTATTTCGTATTCATATGGATGTCGTAGGTATATTTCTTCACATAAGAATCCCCCAAAATTTACATATTTTCATGAAAAAAATATTTAACAAAGCCGAATTTTATTAATGGTGTGCCTTCGTTGGCTAGGCAATAAAAAAACATTTCTTCTCATATTCTAACACATATAGTTTCTTAGAAAGAAATAGCTGAAAAATCCGAAAAAAGTTTTTTTCGACATTTTTTTTACCTATTTCCCCGATATGACCGATAAGCCGAGACTCCCTAACCTTAGAATTGTCTTTTATTTACATATTTCGAGTTTCATGGAAATCGGTTCATAAAGGTTGAGATACTTCCCTTGTAAGATTTTTAAACCAACAAAAATTTTGATGATAATGGTGATGTTGACAATGATGACAACAACTGTGACTGCTGTCATCATTGTGATGGTATTTTTTGTTGTTGTTGTTTTTAACTGTCTTTTACACATAAAAGTACTTGAATATTAGTTCCGAATGTTTTATTTTTCCCACAAGTATTTACGCATCTCCCTCAAATCTCTCCATTCACCCATCCATACATCTGCCCATTTACACACATTCATACAATGTTTTATAGCCAGAAAACAAAACGACTTAAGGTATGAACAGAACAAGCCCGGCACGACTTTTTCCATACGATTTGACAGTTAAAAACCGTGACCGGCACGGCAAAAAATTAAAACTTATTTTAATTGTTCTCCGGGTTCTCTCATTCTCCCTTCCTCTCACACTCCAGGGTTGCCGCATTTTCACAACAAATTTTTATCTTTTCATTCACAATGGTGTAACGAACGTACAGTAGTGCCAACTTAACCACATTGATTATGTGGTTAGCGATTTTTTCCCGTAAAATTACGCTTATTTTATTAAAAGTTGGCACCACTGAACAAACAAATGACATTTTTTGCCGTCGCCGTCCCCCGTCATTGTTTTGGGCCTATATTCTCCGGCAACGGCAACCGTCCCCCGTGCCGTGCTTGTTCTGTTTCTACCTTTAAGCTGAAATTACAAAAAATTTTGAAGAGATGAAAAAAAAGAGTAGTGGCATAAAGTGAAATTCATATAAATGATACGAATTCGAATTATTATTGTTTTCCTGTTCTTTTTTTGTTGCGTGTTTCTCTTTAAATGTCTGGTATTAGTGTAGATGGATGCTGTGATTACATTCATGTATATTTAAACATTTGTTGGTATTTTTTTTTGTTTTATTCTGTGATTTACGATTATTGTCAGGTTTTTTTTGACTGTTCCTGTTGTTTTAAAAGACAGAGAGTAAATCGTTAAAAACGACAGATTACACTAATATACAAAAAAATACAGTTTTTTTGCACAGAATTCTACATTACATTTGCTACAGTAATTTGGCCTTCTCAATCTCACTTTCTCGAGTTATACACACAGAAAACTTAATTTTTGTAGTCAAGCCAATTTTTCCTTTTATCAGTTGTAATTACTAATAATTTCCGATCTACCGAATTTGGCTTTAATCAATTCAAAATGGTTGTTATGACCGATATTAAAGCATCACAATTAAAATAATTTATTATAAGTTAATTTTTTAAGAAAAAATTATAAAAATCTAGGAATTTTTCTAAAGAAATAAATCTTGCACTCAAAATAATACATTAGTAGATTTACTATTTTTTTTTGCTAATGCTAGTAAGCTAACCTTTAGAAAATTTTTAGTTGAGATTAGCATGTTAGCAAAAATATCTTGTAAACTACATTTAGCGCATTAGCAATTTTAAACAAAATTTGAACTATTTTTGCTAAATTTAAAATTGAGTTGACCAAATATTTACAAGCTTTTTTGCTAATATCAGCAAAAATAAATTTTATTTTTTTTTTAAGAAAACTTAAAATGGCGCTATCTCGGAAACTAAGCCAGATAGAGCAAAATGAAGGCCATTTTTGGTTCTCGGGCTCGGGCATAGTATCGCCGATCCGCTTCACATGTGTGGACCCTAATGGGTCCTAACTTTGGATCCAAAAAAGATAGCATTCCCGAAAATTTTAAAATGCTCATATTTCGGTAAATATTGCCGACACAACAAAAAGTCCAAAAGCATTTTTGTAGCTCTCAACACGTAGAACAAGAACGCAAAATAATCAAAAGTTCTCCGGGTAATGTTTTTGAAGTTATCGAGTTTTGTAATTCTCAAAACACCATTGGTCCCCTAAAACCACGTATCTCAAAGACTAAGCAAGGTAGAGCGAAACGGACACAAATTTTGGATCAAAAACTATGACGATTTTTAAGGAACCCTACTAGGCCTAGTCCCATCGGGGTCTGGACCTATTGAGTCTGAACACAATGGGGTCCTCAAATGTGAATGCACTAAGTTGAAATAAAAAAATTTCAGTTAACTAATTTTTCGCAAAACATTTTTGCTAACTTTACCAAAAACATTGTGGGTTCAAAATCAGCAAATTTTCTTGTGGGTTTACAAGCTTTTTTTGCTAACATTACAGTTTTTTTTGAGTGTGAAATCAGAGACTTTTTCTACACTCAAAATAATACATTAGTAGTTTTACTATTTTTTTTTTGCTAATGCAAGTAAGCTAACCTTTAGCAAATTTTTAGTTGAGATAAGCATGTTAGCAAAATATCGTGTAAACTTTGTTTAGCGCATTAGCAATTTTAAACAACATTTGAACTATTTTTTTTTGCTAAATTTAAAATTGAGTTAACCAAATTTTTACAAGCCTTTTTGCTAATATTAGCAAAAATAAATTGTAATTTTTTTTAAGAAAACTTAAAATGGCGCTATCTCGGAAACTAAGCCAGATGGTTCTCGGGCTCAGGCATAGTATCGCCGGTCTCCTTCACATGTGTGAACCCTAATGGGTCCTAACTTTGGATCCAAAAAAGTTAGCATTCCCGAAAATTTTAAAATGCTCATATCTCGGTAAATATTGCCTACACAACAAAAAGTCCAAAAGCATTTTACCAAAAGCTCTACGAGTAATATTTTTGAAGTTATAGATTTTTTTAATTCTCAAAACCCCAGTGGTCCCCTAAAATCACGTATCTCAAAAATTAAACAAGGTAGAGCGAAACGGACACAAATTTTGGATCAAAAACTATGACAATTTTTAAGGAACCCAGCTAGGTCTAGGCCCATCAAGGTCGGGTCCGAACCCCATGGGGTCCTCAAATGTGTGTGAAATAAGTCGAAATAAAAAATTTCAATTAACTAATTTTTGGCCAAACATTTTTGCTAACTTTACCAAAAAAATTGTGGGTTCAAAATCAGCAAATTTTCTTGTAGGTTTACGAGCTTTTTTTGCTAACATTACAGTTTTTTTGTTTGAGTGTATGTTCTGTTTTTAATATTTGTTTGTTGGTTAGTTGATGATCGCGATCTTACTACTATGATACAATTTTCGTCTTCTAATTCGAGTAGATTCGAATATGACTTAATATTTTAGTTTGATCATTAACGATTTGTCATTAAAAACCCTTTGCTACTTGTAGTATAGGGTATTTATTTTTGCTAAATAATCTTGACAATATGATCATTAGGGCTATACGTTTTTTACATTTTTTGCAAATATCAAAATTGGCATAGCACAGTCATATAGGCCATGAAAAACTATGAAGAAAAATGTTTTCACTTTTTTGAGGATGTTAAAAAAGTACACGCACCAAACGCGATGAAGTTTTAAATTACTATTTTTGTATTTTTTTTTTTTTAAATGCTTAATGTAGCTATTTTAACTAAGATTCCGCTTTATTCGAGTCCGAAACTAAAACTAAGGTAGGCGGGGAAGGTACCCACTGGGCGGGGAAGGTACCCACTCACCAACAACATTTTAACATTCATTTTACTACCAAATTACCAAAATGAGCTTTACCTAATATGTGCCTTTATTTTTGGAAAATGGTTTGACATATGGTTTTCAGACCACCGATTCAGGGAAGATGACTTTATTATTATTATTATTATTATTATTATTTCTTTATTAGTCAATGGAACAAAATTCCTTACAGACTAAGATTAATATATATATAAAAAAGTATAATACATATTTATATAAATGTTTAATTAAAAAAACGAAAAGGACGCACGTTGACATCCACAGGCCACAAAGAAGGTTTGAATAGTTCCTTATATAATCCTGCGGTGATACCAAGTTTAAATGAAATCCTGCGAAGAGTTTTTACATCCGTATTCATCTTGACCAACTTATAGCATTCCATATGGCATTTATCTATTTTACAATAATTAACTAAGTAGTCAATAATTTTTTCAGGGATGACATTAGGTTTAAATGAAGACAAATGAACCCATTTTTTACTTGTGATGACTTCCAAATCTTTATTGTTATTGTCTCCAACAATAACTTTTTTACGATTTTTACTAACATTAATCCAACTCGAATTACTTACTGGGATATTATTTTTAGCTTGTGTATTTGCTTTAGCTGCATTCACATTTTCACAAATGCTCTCTCTTTTTGTACGGGAATTTGTAGAAATTGAAACATTAATATTACGATTGTCTTGATTAGCATTAGAATTGTAAGCAAGGCTCTTTTCACGATCATCTCTTAGCTCAGTAGGAACAACAACAGCATTATGATTTGCATCTTTATTTAAAGCAGCAACAACAACTGAATTAGCAATAACACGATGACCATCAGAAACACTAGCATTAGAAGTAGATGGAAAAGAATTACACAAAGGTGAACGACCTGTTTCCTCTATGTCATTATTTGATTTTTTGATAATTTCGGCAAATGTTTTATTTGTTTTTAAAACACTCTCCTCAGCATTGTTCTTAATATGTGCATGAAATAGAGATTTTAATTCTCTTATTTCTTCGGATAGCATTAATAACACAGAATTTAAATCTTTAAAAGAATTTGCACAATTATTGCAATTATAAGCAAAATTTTTATTATATTTTAGAAGTTCATAAACATGTTCACTATCTACACCGACACATAATTTATGAAAGTGGCTACTGCAATTTTGGCACTTAACAAAAACATTATCGATTGCTTTACAGCAACTACCACAAAAGGAGTTAGACTGCATTAGAAAAAAAAAAAAAAACGACTTGCTCGGTTGACAGTCTCTACTGAACGAGCAGTCGCTAGGTAGATTTAAAAGGCCAGAAATGCTTCTTAAGACATTGGAAAAAAGAAGATTCAATAATTTCAAGCCAGCAAAGAAGTAAATTTGCGCGGAACGTGCCATTAAGGTGGTCCAGGAAATTTATCCTTTATGTAAATCAGCACGAACTTTAAATCATAAGTATATTTCCTTCAATAAATTGACATTAGCATTTTTTTAATATTTTTACTTGTTGTTAAATAAAAAATACATTAATATTGTATTAATAAAAAAAATCTTGAGGACTTTTAGAAAATGCATTTGGTGCGTGTGTTTTTTTTTGCAAAATGATCGGAGAAAGCAATTTTGTTTAATAAAACAACATTGTCCATCACGTGGTGCTATGCCAAAAATTTGGTTATAGCCCTAATGATCATACAAATTCTAAATTATGTGTCGATAATGTCTAGCAAAAAATTATGAACATAAATAAATTTAAAACAAATCAAGTAGAAAAGTTAAATTCGACTTGACCGAATCTATGAATACCCTCCACAATGTCCTTTTTAAGTGATAGTCAATTTTCTAACATGAAAAAAATTAAATTTTTGATTAGAAATATTTTATTTGTGTAAAAAAATCTTTTTTTTAACTAATTTTTGCAAAAAAAAAAATAATTTACTAAATTTTTTTTTTGAGTGTAAAATTTTTTTTGAGTGTAAAATTTTTTCGAGTGTATTTTTTTTTATTGTAAAAATATTTTTGAGCGACGAAAATACGTTGTAAAATATTTTTGTGACTTACCAATGTTTTTAAACAGGTTTAAAGGGTTTTCAACACGTGAATTTAAGGTGAAGCTAATCTGAAATTTACGGTTTTGCTAATAACTTTTGAACCACTGGACATATTTGGCAACACTAACTACGCTAGAGGAACGACAAATATATATGCCAGGCTTCAGCATTCTCAGAATTGCCTTTCGAAAGTTATATTTTTTGTATCTCGTAAATTCACGAAAAACCCTTGCCGAAATTCAGTATTTTGCTCATAACTTTTGAACCACTGGACCGATTTCGCTGGGTTGCAATAGCAACTTGACCAGGTAAATGCCCAACATATATGGCAAACTTCAGAAGCCTCCGTAAAGTCTTTCAAAAGTTAGCGTGTTTTCAACAGACAGACAGACAGACATACAGACGGACGGACGGACATAGCTAGATCGTCTTAAAATCGATCGAGGATCATGTATATATGGGGCGTTCCATGTGAAATCGGACACTTTGAAAAACTTTTTATTTAGATTTTCCCAATTTGTTTACAGTTTTTAGTACCCTTCCAAAACTCCTTCGTGGTAAATTTTCAGATTTTTTTGATGGCCCGTTCAAAAGATATCGAATTTTTAAAATTGGTAGTTTGTTCCTTTACTCAAACTTCTTTTAATCATAACTTCTTCAATAATGGTCCAAATTTCAAATTTTTTTTTTCAAAATTTTTGTTTTTTTAAGTACTTTCTAAAAAAAAATCACAAAAAATTCTTAAAAGCGCTCTAGTATGCGATTTTTAAGTTTTAAAATTTAAATCTCATTTTTGAAAATGTTTGTACTCTTCGTTTTTTTTGAAATTTTTTTGTGTAAAACTTCTATCAATTCTACAAATTTTTTGCCCAGGAAGATCGTGGGATAACGATTATTACTATTTTTTAAAATTTTTTGAAAAAATTTTATTGTAATTTCCAATCTTAAAATCATTTCTACTGCTCCAATGGTGCTTCATAGAGGGGTCCTTTAGAAGACCGACCCCCATTAATTTTTACGTCTTAACATTTCTTTGGAACAAACTAATACCCTATCTCCAATTTCTAAGGGGGCTCCCACACAAAACGACATTTTTTAAAATTTGTTCGAACCGCTCTAACTGCCCTAATAGTGCCCTTAGAGCAACAAAATGTATGACCGACCCACAATATTTTTTTAGTCCAAACATTTTCTCTGAACACACCTACCCTCTATCTTTAACTGTTAAGGCGGTCCCCATACAATTTTTTTTATTTTTTTGTAAATTTGTTTTATTTAATCAGCTTCTACCGGTCCAATGGTGCGTCCGAGAAGGGTCATTAGTGAGACCGACCCCCATTTATTTTTGCCCTACAACATTTTTTCAAAACATACCTACGCCCTATCTCCACTCCCTAAGTAGGCTCCCATACAAATAACAGTTGGAGCAAATTTTATAAAAATGTAATTTTGTATGGTAGTCTACTTAGGGAGTGGAGATAGGGCGTAGGTATGTTTTGAAAAAATGTTGCAGGGTAAAAATAAATGGGGTTCGGTCTCAGTAATGACCCCTCTCGGACGCACCTTTGGACCGGTAGAAGCTGATTAAATAAAACAAATTTACAAAAAATAAAAAAAATTGTATGGGGACCGCCTTAACAGTTAAAGATAGAGGGTAGGTGTGTTCAGAGAAAATGTTTGGACTAAAAAAATATTGTGGGTCGGTCACACATTTTGTTGCTCTAAGGGCACTATTAGGGCAGTTAGAGCGGTTGGAACAAATTTAAAAAAAATGTCGTTTTGTGTGGGAGCCCCCTTAGAAATTGGAGATAGGGTATTAGTTTGTTCCAAAGAAATGTTAAGACGTAAAAATTAATGGGGGTCGGTCTTATAAAGGACCCCTCTATGACGCACCTCTGGAGCAGTAGAAATGATTTTAAGATTGGAAAATTACAATAAAATTTTTTCAAAAATTTTTAAAAAATAGTAATAATCGTTATCCCACGATCTTCCTGGACAAAAAATTTGTAGAATTGATAGAAGTTTTACATAAAAAAATTTCAAAAAAACGATGAGTACAAACATTTTCAAAAATGAGATTTAAATTTTAAAACTTAAAAATCGCATACTAGAGCGCTTTTAAGAATTTTTTGGGATTTTTTTTTAGAAAGTACTTAAAAAAACAAAAATTTTGAAAAAAAAAAATTGGAATTTGGACCATTATTGAAGAAGTTATGATTAAAAGAAGTTTGAGTAATGGAACAAACTACCAATTTTTAAAAATTCGATATCTTTTGAACGGGTCATCAAAAAAATCTGAAAATTTACCACGAAGAAGTTTTCGAAGGGTACTAAAAACTGTAAATAAATTGGGAAAATCGAAAAAAAAAGTTTTTCAAAGTGTCCGATTTCACATGGAATGCCCCATATATACTTTATGGGGTTAATATTTCGAGGTGTTACAAACGGAATGACAAACTTATATACATATACCCTCTATCACTAGAGTGGAGGGTATAAAAATAATTTTCTTGAAAATTATTCAGAGAATATCGTAGTTTTAATCAGTAAAGAAAATAATGACCTCCAGCTGGAACAAACCTACTAAAAATATAATACTTTTAAGGCAGAATAAAACAATTTTCATTTTTTAATAAAAATTGATCAGGATTTTTTTTTTTGTAATTTTACAAATTTCCAAGTTTTTTAACAAAAAAATCTAGTAAATTCACGAGAATTCCTTGTAAGTTTTCTTGTGCCAAAAAATGGTATATTGACAACTTTATTGCTAAAAAGTTTGCAAAATTACAAAAAAGCTCGTAATTTTTACTAGAAATTCTCGTAAAATAGGAGATAGCAAAAAATCTAGTAAAGTTACGAAACCTACTTGTTACTTTTATCGCGTCAAAAAAATTGTAAATTTACCATTTTGTTGGAAAAAAGTTAACAAAATTATTGCTAAAAAGCTTGTAAAAGTACAAGGAATTTTTGTCAAATAGGAGGTTTATAAAAACAGTTACAAACTTTTCTTGTCATTTTACAAGTTTTTTTTTTTTGAGTGTAATAGAACACACAACTAGTATTTTTCTAAGCATATCCTAACAGTGTGTTTTTGTAATAGTATGAATATGACAAAAAAATATATCTGGGTCGATGTCAGATTGCGGAAAAAATTTACATATAAGAAGAAAGTCCCGTCGTTTAAAATCATTCAAGGGATATATATTTTTTGATCCATGATCGACATTCTGTGAATGCCTGTGTGTTTAAAATAAAGTAACTAGTCTCCGGAAGGCATAAAAAGTGTGTGTTAGAATAAAAAAAATTTGTATAATTCTAGCATCGAATATTGGCTTGGAGGGCTATATCTTCAGACAACGATTCAGTAAAATTTTTCTGATGGCAGATTCCCAAGTAGAAACTTTTACTTGGAGGCCCGAATACGTTAGAAAATGTATTCTAGAGCTATGTGCAAAAACCATGTAGAGTAGTGTTATTTTATTTTATTTTTAAATTTTTTTTTTTTGTTGGTCATAATTTTTTTTTTTGGTTATGTGTTCAACAGTGTATGACTTGTTTTATTTTTTTTAATTGTAAGTATTTGATGGTGAACGAATGAATGAAATGATGTGTTAATAACTACCATGAAGTTGAAAACGCTCTCTTGATATTTGTTCCGATATTAATCGAAAAAATAACAATATTTGGAAGCATTCCTTTATACATCTTCCTTGCTCTTATGTCCTATAGTATCAAAAAATTTTATTAAGCAGATCTTATAATTACAAATTTTTATATAAAAATTTAATTTGGTTAAAAAGGGTCTGATTTATGATGTAGATCAGTTCGGCAGGGATTCCCATGGAAAAAATATTTGTTTTTACACTCAAAATAATAACTTTGTAAAATACTCTGTAAAATGACTGTAATCTCAATTCTACAGATATTTGACAGAGTTTTCTGTCAAAATACAGATTTAAAGAAAATACTTTGTATTCTCTTGTGACAAAAAAACATAGTTTCCTCTGTTATATTACTTTTTACTTTGTAATCTTAATTTTACAGATAATTAACAGAGTTTTCTGCTAAAATACAGATCTAAGCAAAATACTTCGTATTTTTTTATAACCAAAAAAGTTTTCTGTTTTGAGTAGTTTTTGTTTTTGTTACCACCCAGCAAAAATTGGCATTACTAGTAATGGGTTTTGTAATCCGAAACAGATGTTAATAAGTAGTTACTTATTGAATGAAACACTAGTTATTTTAACAAGGGCGTGAGACAAAAATAACTAGTGAAGAGTATGGAAATAAATAACTAGTTACTGCCTCGGATTACAAATAAGGATTAAAAACCCATTACCAATAAAAAGTAAAATAATTAGTTAATTAAAACTTTTAAAATTTAACTTGTTTTTACTAAAACTTAAAAATTCCGTAATTTTTATTAAGTTTTTGAGTACTTTTTAAGTTAATTGAATTGTAAAGGTTAAAAACTACAAGTGCAAGAAGATATTATTACTTAGAGGTGCTTTTATAACATATTACTGAGAAGTAGTTACTTTTGGGCTTAAAATAATGTTAATGGTAATGGGTACTCATTATAAATAATGTACTTGGTAATGATTACTTTTCACAACTCATTACCATGTTTTTGCTGGGCAAACATCAAAATTTTATCTGTTTATTTTTTTTTTTGAGAAAAAGTTGAAAAAGTAGCAAAAAAAGTTATCAAAAATTTTTTTTCAGAAATCTTATAAAAATTTTACAATATAATATGCATTTAACTAAACTCTGTAAATTTTTAGAGTTTTTTCTGTAATTTTTTTTGCATCAAATGTATTTTACAAATAAATGTAAATTTACATAGTTTTCTTAGCTAAATGGTGGTTTATTTAACCAATATCTTACTAGAAACTCTGTAAATTAACAGTTTTTTTTGTCCAAATCATTTTACGGAATTTTATAGTAAAATTACAGAGTTTTCTCTGTAAAAAAGCTTTCATATTTAACCAATATTTTACTATAAACTCTGTAAATTAACAGTTTTTTTCTGTCAAAATCATTTTACAGAGTTTTTTAGTAAAATTACCAAGAAATGTTGTTAGCTGGAAAAGTATGGTGTACTCTGTTAAATTAGCAGAGTTTTTCTGTAATTTAACAGAGTTATTATTTTGAGTGTAGTTAAAAAAAGTTTCCTTTTCAAATCAACAAGCTGGATTCGCCCCTACCTCATATAATGACCAAACAAATTGAATTGAAAATTTAATTAATATTAATCATACGCACCATTTATTTTCAATAAAAAAAAATCAACAAATGGCGTCAATTAAATGTTAAACTAATGCAAATAACAAAATTTTATATTAAATAGTTAAACTATTTTTTTTTTATCTTAACTACGTCGTTTTTAGAATTATTTACCTTGCATTTTTATATAGAATTTATTGTATGGTATGCCATTTATATATGAATCATTGTTGTTCTTTATCTAAAATATTTTCGCTCTGTCGCCCTCTCTTAAAAAAAAAACATTTCATAGGACATTGTCAAGGTTGCATTTAGATAAATAGGAAAAAAAATGAATACGCGTCAATTCAAATGCAATAGAAACCATATAATTTTAGCACTTAAAGAACTTACTTTTAGCAGGCGTGGATTTATGGTGGGGGTGTGGAAGAAAGAGAAATGAAAAAATTTCTAAAAATTCTGAATCTAGGATTTTTTTATAAGAATTAAAAAAAAAAATGAAAATGTCTGTAACTCTGTAACCCTCTGAAAGACCACCCTTGTTCTTATTTGACTTTTTTCAGATTTTGTCATCATATGGACTGAAAACAAACTTATATAAATGTATTAGAGTTTTATATTTTTTCTATACAAAACGAATGTCTCAGAATCTGTGACTTTTTATATGAAAAATGTTCCAGATCATGCTAATTTTAAAATATCTTCAAATTCTGAAATTTTTTTTTACATACAAAATTTTTCTAAATCTGGGATTTTTTTTACGTAAAATGTTTCAGATTCTAAGTGATTATATTTTTAGAATCTGAGAAAAGAAAGTCACAGAAGTTGAGATTTTTTTGTCTTTAAGAAGGGATTATTCAAGCTTTAGGTCATATCTCTTTACTTATCATTACGATCATATTGTAAAAGAAACAATTTTTAAGAAAATATTTATAAAGTAATTAGTTTTAAAGTAATAGGTATGGTCATTTTGCAGGACTTAGTCGATGCGGGTTTTATTTGGCCTGAGTTTTCTCGAAAGAAACATTTTGTAAATAAAAAAGTTACCCCACCCCAATCCAAAAACGTAATACGCAACTGCTGCTTCTCGTGTACTAAATACCTACATTAGAACACACTTGATATGAAGAAATAGAGTGACAAATATAGATTTAAACAAATAACAGAGAAAATTTCTTTAAGAATAACACTGTGCTACACTAAAAAAATACAGGGGCTCTCATATGAAAATTTGGGTTGGTTGGAGTTCATAGAGAACACAGAAAATAAAAAAAAAAAAATTTAATTAAAAATTTCGTAGATTTAATTTAAAAATTTATTAAATCCGGACCACTCACTAAAATGCGCATATAAATTAAAAATATTTGTATATCGTTAATAAAAATTAAAGGAAAATTTAGTTAATTAAAAACTTAATACTATAAATTAAAAAATTTAATTAAAATAAAAAAATAATTAAAATTTTAATTATATAAATTAAAAATTTAATTAAGAAACATTTTTCAAACAAATTAAAATTTTAATTCTATAAATAAAAAAAAAAAAAAAATAATAACTCATTTTTTATACCCTCCACTCTAGTGATAGAGGGTATATATAAGTTTGTCATTCCGTTTGTAACACTTCGAAGTATTGGTCTAGGACCCCATAAAGTATATATATATTCATGATCCTCGATCGATTTTAAGACGATCTAGCGATGGACGGACATAGCCCAACCGTCTGTCCGTCTGTCTGTCTGTTGAAAACACGCTAACTTTTGAAAGACTTTACGGAGGCTCCTGAAGTTTGGCAAATATGTTGGGCATTTACATGGTCAGGTTGGTATTGCAATCCAGCGAAATCGGTCCAGTGCACGGTGGTCAATTCCGGCCAAAAATCATTTTATTTTTTTTTTAAATCTTAATGAAATTTGTATGCTATATTATAGCTAATACTTCAAAACATACAATTTAAGTCTTTTTTTGGGCGTTGTAACACTATATTATTGTCCAAAGTGGTGCAAAGTTGAGTATTTTTTGCTTCTCATTTCAGCTTTTTTTAAAATGTATATTTTAGTTTTTTATAAAAGTTGGCTATGAATTTTTCTTAACATTATTTTTGTAAGTTCGCACATGGTTTTTTAATTCCTATAGTAAATAACACTGTGCTACAAAAGACCAAAAATAATTTATGCAGGGGTTCTCATATGATAATTCGGGTTGGTTGGAGTCCATAGAGTACTGATATACTCATAGTTTTTCTGGATCACTTCGTTAAGTACGTTTTTTATTGGCAAATGTGTTGAAAAACGGAAATTCTTAAATTACAATTTTAAAAAATTATTACTTTGTTAGTTTGCAACCGATTTTCGATTTTATGGATTTGTTTTAAAGGTATAGGTCTTACCTTTCAAACAAAACAAAAATATTAAAAATCGATCAAGAATTGGCTGAGCTACGATCGCTTAAGTAAAAAAAAAACGTATTTTTTTAAAAATTTGTCATATTCTTTACACTCTAAGTTGAAAGTGCATCATTAAACAATTTTTTTGAATTTTTTGTAAAAAAGTATAGTAAAGTAGCTTTCTAAAACACCAAAAAACATAACAATCGGTTTAAAAATTAATGAGTTATGCTAAGTTTTGTGATAGGGCATTTTTAAATTTTTTCAGAAACGCTTGTAATTCAAGCATTATTCATAAATCTTGTTACTAGTAGTAATTTTATCCGCATATGCATATAAACTAGAGATTGGAACGTAATTAGATTTGTGCGTGATTCACACATGATCAGAAGTGAGCGTGATTGAAAATTAATTTTACTCACGTGGTTGTTAGTGAGTGTCAGTGTGAGTGGAATAAAAAAATGGGCGTGTCAGTTACTTCTAAATCCTATTTATAATTTTTTGGGTTTGTTTAAAAAATATCAGTGTTACTTCTTAAACAAAAAAATATTGTGAATCGGTTGGCTAAGGTGCGCTTGTTTAAGTAAATACCCTTTTTTGAAGAGTTATACCTGCAACATTTTTATGACAAAAAACATTTGACATTTTTGAAACGAAATTGGTAAAATTGTGGGATCATTTGATGGAAATTTTACCTGTTTATAAATATACGTATGAGGCGTTCCACAGCAAATGTTCAGCGAAAAAAAAAACATGTGAACCGTAAATTTTTAAATGGGTTGTATGGATAGCCATGTGAGGCATTCCACACCAACTGTTCCACTACAGAAAAACCATAGTGGTTTCAATAGGATATCATTTGCAAAGTATTCGCTCTTAGGGTACTAATAAATAACAAAAATAAAATTTAAGTTTTTTTCAAAATGTGGGCCTTGTAGGCGTGGTCAAATATTAAAAATATCAAACTTTTTTGCCTGAGTATTTATTCACGATCACGCACGCTAATGAAAGAAAAAAAAATATTCAAGCACGATATTTTATTTTACTCACGCTCACGTGAACATCGTGACCGTAACTTATTTTTTTCTACTCACGTGTGCGTGAATGAGCGTGAGCAAAATAAAATATCGTGCGTGACTAAATTTTTTCTTTCATAAGCGTGCGTAATCGTTATTAAAAACTCACTCACGCTACCATCGCCTCTTAAAATATTTTTTAAGTATTGATATTACTCATACGCACACGTTTTAAATACCATTATTGTATAAAATAAGCGTGTTGCAATTTTTGAATTTTGTTTTTTCGAAAACAAGGCAAAACACATCTCTAAAAATTTCAGATCAGATAGAAAATTCCTTTAACTTTTTTTAAAAAAATAAAAAACAAATAAAATTGCGGCATGTTTTTTGATAAATAAAGTTTATTTTAAATTTAAAAAATTCAGAACTTCTTCTGAAAATGTTCCAATTTTTATTTTTTTTAATTGATAGCCCATTCAAAAATCTATAAACAGCTTTTGTCTTTAAGACTTTACTGTGTTTCATTTAATTTGCATAAATATTGAAGTAAAGATGCTCAGGCAAAAAAGTTAGATATTTTCAATTTTTGACCACGCCTACAAGGCCCACTTTTTGAAAAAACTTAAATTTTATTTTTGTTATTTAATAGTACCCTAAGAGCGAATACTTTGAAAATGATTTCATATTGACACGACACAACTTTTTTTTTTTTGCTGAACATTTGGTGTGGAATGCCTCATATATGGAGCTAAGAAAATTACGTTTTTGGTTGTTCAATTTTTCAAAAACTGGGCTTAGGAGGCGTGGTCAAATATTGGAAAAATGGTCAAGTTTGTGTCAAGTTGCCTTGTTTAAATATATATCAAATAAAAACGAAATGCACCAAAATCTCAAAAATTTACATTCTTGTATAGTTTTGTATCGGCTATTAATAAAATTTTTTTGGAAAATTTTCAGAACCCGTTCTGAAATTTTCCATTTTTTAAAAAAGTCAATTTATAAAAAATCCGGCCACTTTTGTTTTTTTTTTGTAATTTTTTTTTTTTAAAGATTAGATGTTTGTCTAGCAAGATTTTTTTAAAAATTAAGAAAATCTATAAAAAAAATTAAGAAGAAAAAAAAGTAATTTTTCTGATTTTCAAAATAAATTTTTAAAATTTAAAATAGTTTTTGAAAAAAATTAATTTCAATTTGTGTTTTTGCTAATTTATGCCAAAATATGCAATAATATGCACTTAAAAGTTCGAAATATGCACAATAGGCTGGGTCGTATTCCAACAAAGTGCTCAGATCAACTATTAATAGTGAAAAAAAGTTGGTACAAGTAAATACAAGCAATTTAAATCCAAAATGAACAAAATCGGTCCATGGCTTCCGTTCTCGCATCGCGGGTCAAAATTGCGGTTTTTGAAAAAATGGACATAATTTAAAAAAAAAATTAAATATTTAAAAAAAAATTATTTAAAAAAAGAAAAAAATTTTTTGTATCGCATTAATTCAAAGATATTTAGAAAAATTTTGATTGTTTTTTTCGGATATCGATAACCTACCCAAACGTGAGGCCAAAAAAAACTCACATTTTTAACATTGAGCTCAAAACTACTTTTTCACTATTTTAAAAATTTAGTGAAACAAAATTTTTAAATATATTAGTTTATCCACTTGATATCATTGAATACATCTCAGGGATTGTAGAAAAAAATTCTTAGTTAAATTCCTTCGTCCAGTTGGTGTGTGGAGCGATTTGAATTTAGCGGATTTCCAGAACATGTGTTTTTATCGACATTTTTGACTAATTTGTAGTTGTTAGCAACATTTTACTTAAATAAACCAACTTTTTTTGTTCAAATGGTTGTATTGGACCATAGTAACTCTGCTTTGAAATAATAGGCTTTTTGGACAACGTTAACCCTTGCCGGCACGGGGTTAAAAATTCATCCAATGAAATTTTTGAAATTTCCTCACTCTAAAATCGTGTATGTGTTTAAATAATCAACAATTACAAATTTATACAAAGTTTTCTTGAAGGACATCTTTAACCCTTGTTGAACGAACGCCCAAAAATTTCAAACAGCTGTTTTTTTGCTCATAGTCAAATGGACTTTTTTGACATATTAAATAATATGTTTTTCACTTTTAGCTTTAAACAGTAAAAACGACGAAGACGTAATGAAATTTCGGATCCCATTTTTTTTTATTTTATTTAGTTTTAAGCATTTTCCGCTTAAGTGCGCAATTGTTGATTATTTAAACACATACACGATTTTAGAGTGAGGAATTTTCAAAAATTTCATTGGAGGAATTTTTTAACCCCGTGCCGGCAAGGGTTAACGTTGTCCAAAAAGCCTATTATTTCAAAGCAGAGTTACTATGGTCCAAAACAACCATTTGAACAAAAAAAGTTGGTTAATTTAAGTAAAATGTTGCTAACAACTACAAATTAGTCAAAAATGTCGATAAAAACACATGTTCTGGAAATCCGCTAAATTCAAATCGCTCCACACACCAACTGGACGAAGGAATTTAACTAAGAATTTTTTTCTACAATCTCTGAGATGTATTCAATGATATCAAGTGGATAAACTAATATATTTAAAAATTTTGTTTCACTAAATTTTTAAAATAGTGAAAAAGTAGTTTTGAGCTCAATGTTAAAAATGTGAGTTTTTTTTGGCCTCACGTTTGGGTGGGTTATCGATATCCGAAAAAAACAAACAAAATTTTTCTAAATATCTTTGAATTAATGCGATACAAAAAATTTTTTTCTTTTTTTAAATAATTTTTTTTTAAATATTTAATTTTTTTTTTAAATTATGTCCATTTTTTCAAAAACCGCAATTTTGACCCGCGATGCGAGAACGGAAGCCATGGACCGATTTTGTTCATTTTGGTTTTAAATTGCTTGTATTTACTTGTACCAACTTTTTTTCACTATTAATAGTTGATCTGAGCACTTTGTTGGAATACGACCCAGCCTAATGCACAATATACATATGCATTTAAAATCAAAATATGCAAAAATATGTATTTTCACCAAAATATGCAAAATATGCGAAAACAAATCGATGCCATTTAATGCAAATTTCTTGATTCGGAAAGATAATTGGTCGATATCGTTTTTAGGCTTTCGACAAAAAACATGCATTTGCATGGAAATCTCACCCTAGTTATATAAAAAACTTTTTTACCCGGGACCCATTGAAAAAATTTTGGTACACAATTTTTTTCTCACTGAACATTTGGTGTGGAATGCCTCACATGTATATTTATAAACAGGTAAAATTTCCATCAAATGATCCCACAATTTTAGCAATTTCGTTTTAAAAAAACATGTTTGCAAGCGCACAACTTTTTCTGTCATAAAAATGTTGCAGGTATAACTCTTCAAAAAAGGGTTTTTACTTAAACAAGCGCACCTTAGCCTGTTTTTAACCTATTCTCAATATTTTTTTGTTTAAGAAGTAACACTGATATTTTTTTAAACAAACCCAAAAAATTATAAATAGGATTTGGAAGTAAATGACACGCCCATTTTTTTATTCAACTCACACTGACACTCACTAACAACCACGTGAGTAAAATTAATTTTCAATCACGCTCACTTCTGATCATGTGTGAATCACGCACAAATCTAATTACGTTCCCATCTCTAGTTTATATGCATATGCGCATAAAATTACTACTAGTAACAAGATTTATGAATAATGCTTGAATTACAAGCGTTTCTGAAAAAATTTAAAAATGCCCTATCACAAAACTTAGCATAACTCATTAATTTTTAAACCGATTGTTATGTGTTTTGGTGTTTTGGAAAGCTACTTTACTATACTTTTTTACAAAAAATTCAAAAAAATTGTTTAATGATGCACTTTCAACTTAGAGTGTAAAGAATATGACAAAATTTTCAAAAAATACGTTTTTTTTTACTTAAGCGATCGTAGCTCAGCCAATTCTTGATCGATTTTTAATATTTTTGTTTTGTTTGAAAGGTAAGACTATATCTTTAAAACAAATCCATTAAAACGAAAATCGGTTGCAAACTAACAAAGTAATAATTTTTTAAAATTGTAATTTAAGAATTTCCGTTTTTCAACACATTTTCCAATAAAAAACGTACACTCACAGCAAAATACGGTTGTCTCAACCGTACAAGGTTCCAACCTCAGATTGAGGTTGCGGCAACCGGTAAATATACGGTTGTAGCAACCGACAATTTACAGTTGTGGCAACCGGCAAATTCCGGTTGCAGCAACCTCAAATAACGACATTTGCCGGTTGTAGCAACCGTATTGCCGGTTGCTCCAACCAGAGCTGTGTTTAATATATTTTCGATATTATGCCAAAATACAAAATAAAATTCCAAAAATAAAACACATTTTTAATTTTTTTTTTTGCTTTTTTTTATTGTTTAAAAAAAAAATATAGTTATATTAATGACTTATACTTAAAATACTAAACCAAATGTTGCATTTTTAGGCGGTTTTAATTCGTTTGCAAAACATCCGATATAAAGAATTCTCCTTCTCAGAATCTGAGACTTTTTCTAAAGTAAAAGTATTTCAGAATCTGGTCTGTTTTCTATGAGAAAAATAACTCTGAATCTAAGAGTTTTTCTATCGGAAAAATCTAAATCTTGTTCTGTAATAAAAATGTCCCAGAAAAGTCATAGATTCTGAGACAGTTTTTCTATAGAAAAGTCGCAGATTCTGAGACAGTTTTTCTACAGAAAAAGTTTCAGATTCTGAGACAGTTTTTCAGTAGAAAAAGTCTCAGATTCTGAATTTTTCTATAGAAAAAGTCTCAGATTCTGAGTTTTTCTATAGAAAAAATCTCAGATTCTGAGTTTTTCTATAGAAAAAGTCTCAGATTCTGAGTTTTTCTATAGAAAAAGTCACAGATTCTGAGACAGTTTTTCTATAGAAAAAGTCACAGATTCTGAGACAGTTTTTCTATAGAAAAAGTCTCAGATTCTGAGACAGTTTTTCTATAGAAAAAGTCTCAGATTCTGAGACAGTTTTTCTATAGAAAAAGTCTCAGATTCTGAGACAGTTTTTCTATAGAAAAAGTCTCAGATTCTGAGACAGTTTTTCTATAGAAAAAGTCTCAGATTCTGAGACAGTTTTTCTATAGAAAAAGTCTCAGATTCTGAGACAGTTTTTCTATAGAAAAAGTCTCAGATTCTGAGACAGTTTTTCTATAGAAAAAGTCTCAGATTCTGAGACAGTTTTTCTATAGAAAAAGTCTCAGATTCTGAGGCAGTTTTTCTATAGAAAAAGTCTCAGATTCTGAGACAGTTTTTCTATAGAAAAAGTCTCAGATTCTGAGACAGTTTTTCTATAGAAAAAGTCTCAGATTCTGAGACAGTTTTTCTATAGAAAAAGTCTCAGATTCTGAGACAGTTTTTCTATAGAAAAAGTCTCAGATTCTGAGACAGTTTTTCTATAGAAAAAGTCTCAGATTCTGAGACAGTTTTTCTATAGAAAAAGTCTCAGATTCTGAGACAGTTTTTCTATAGAAAAAGTCTCAGATTCTGAGACAGTTTTTCTATAGAAAAAGTCTCAGATTCTGAGACAGTTTTTCTATAGAAAAAGTCTCAGATTCTGAGACAGTTTTTCTATAGAAAAAGTCTCAGATTCTGAGACAGTTTTTCTATAGAAAAAGTCTCAGATTCTGAGACAGTTTTTCTATAGAAAAAGTCTCAGATTCTGAGACAGTTTTTCTATAGAAAAAGTCTCAGATTCTGAGACAGTTTTTCTATAGAAAAAGTCTCAGATTCTGAGACAGTTTTTCTATAGAAAAAGTCTCAGATTCTGAGACAGTTTTTCTATAGAAAAAGTCTCAGATTCTGAGACAGTTTTTCTATAGAAAAAGTCTCAGATTCTGAGACAGTTTTTCTATAGAAAAAGTCTCAGATTCTGAGACAGTTTTTCTATAGAAAAAGTCTCAGATTCTGAGATAGTTTTTCTATAGAAAAAGTCTCAGATTCTGAGACAGTTTTTCTATAGAAAAAGTCTCAGATTCTGAGACAGTTTTTCTATAGAAAAAGTCTCAGATTCTGAGACAGTTTTTCTATAGAAAAAGTCTCAGATTCTGAGACAGTTTTTCTATAGAAAAAGTCTCAGATTCTGAGACAGTTTTTCTATAGAAAAAGTCTCAGATTCTGAGACAGTTTTTCTATAGAAAAAGTCTCAGATTCTGAGACAGTTTTTCTATAGAAAAAGTCTCAGATTCTGAGACAGTTTTTCTATAGAAAAAGTCTCAGATTCTGAGACAGTTTTTCTATAGAAAAAGTCTCAGATTCTGAGACAGTTTTTCTATAGAAAAAGTCGCAGATTCTGAGACAGTTTTTCTATAGTAAAAGTCTCAGATTCTGAGACAGTTTTTCTATAGAAAAAGTCTCAGATTCTGAGACAGTTTTTCTATAGAAAAAGTCTCAGATTCTGAGACAGTTTTTCTATAGAAAAAGTCTCAGATTCTGAGACAGTTTTTCTATAGAAAAAGTCTCAGATTCTGAGACAGTTTTTCTATAGAAAAAGTCTCAGATTCTGAGACAGTTTTTCTATAGAAAAAGTCTCAGATTTTGAGACAGTTTTTCTATAGAAAAAGTCTCAGATTCTGAGACAGTTTTTCTATAGAAAAAGTCTCAGAGTCTGAGACAGTTTTTCTATTGAAAAAGTATCAGATTCCGAGACAGTTTTTCTATAGAAAAAGTCTCAGATTCTGAGACAGTTTTTCTATAGAAAAAGTCTCAGATTCTGAGACAGTTTTTCTATAGAAAAAGTCTCAGATTCTGAGACAGTTTTTCTATAGAAAAAGTCTCAGATTCTGAGACAGTTTTTCTATAGAAAAAGTCTTAGATTCTGAGACAGTTTTTCTATAGAAAAAGTCTCAGATTCTGAGACAGTTTTTCTAAAGAAAAAGTCGCAGATTCTGGGTCAGTTTTTCTATAGATTTCATGGAATTTTCAAAAACTACCTTTCCTGATCTTTTAATGTCACCATATTCTGCAGAGCTTAAACTTGAGGACTTCCTTCGCATGGGGTTAATTCGAGATGCATGTTCTGAGTGGCGCTGGTTTACCAAAAAAATAAACATAGAGTTGTTATTTTCGATCTAACATGAGTTCCTTACATACATATCTTCTCGTAATGAGGAAAAAATTGCTGCTTCAGAGAGTATTTTCTGGTATCCGTAATGTGGAAATCCTGTTTGCCGAAATGGAAATCGTGTTTGCCGAAACATATTCCAATGTATCTATAAATTTAAAGAAAAAACTGCCGTGAAAAATTTTCAGAATCTAAGAATATGATTCAGAAGCATTTTTGCTACACTAAAATTCTAAAGTTCTGAGATATTTTTCCTATAGAAAAAGTTTTAAATCCTGAGATTTTTTTCTGTAGAAAAAGTCTCAGATGGTGAGACATTTTTCATTAAAAAAAGATCTCAGGTTCTAAGACATATTTTATACAGAAAAAGTGTCAGATTCTGAGACATTTTTTCAATGGAAAGAGTCTCAGATTCTGAGACATTTTTTCTATAGAAGAATTTCTTAAAATCCGAAGGTTTTTATGTAAATATATTTAATATAAAACTTACTTGAATTTATGCTGAATTCGCGTTATTTGATGTGCTGACATGCAAACGATTTTTATTTTTTCCGTAATTATTTCTTATCGTAATTTTTTATTTTTGTTAATTTTATTTTTTTTTATTAAATATTTTTTTTGGTTGTCAGTCAGGCACAAATTGAATTCAAAAAGTTATTGCAACCTCAATTTGCGGTTGCTACAACCGGGGTTGGAAGTTGTAGCAACTTTTTTTTGAGTTTGTGGCAACTACCGACAAATGCCGTTATTTACGGTTGCTACAACCGGGGTTTGCAGTTGTGGTAACTTTTTTTTTAATTTTGTGGCAACTGGCACAAAAATATTTTAAAAAAGTTATAACAACCTCAATTTACGGTTGCTGCAACCGCGTACGGTTGGGACAACCGCAAGCCGGTTACGACAACCGTATTGCGGTTGTGGCAACCTCATTCCAACCGATTTTTCATGTGAGTGTACTTAACGAAGTGATCCAGAAAAACTATGAGTATATCAGTACTCTATGGACTCCAACCAACCCGAATTTTTATATGAGAACCCCTGCATATTTTTGGTGTAGCACAGTGTAATCATTCCATGTGGTTTTTGCAGATTTTGTGTGCGTTTTTGTCTTAAAGTGATGTGTATGAAAATTATATCAAAATTTAAAAAAAAACTCTAAAAAAAATAAATTTTGAAAGACCATAAAAATCAATTAGAGGCTATTAGAGGTTAGCTATAAAGAGGAATTTGTACTTTTAACTATTAAAAGTAAGTATTATAAATTTCAGCCCCTACTTTTACCGATTCTTTAAACCAGAGCATTTTTAGTGGACTCATTTTTTGCAAATTGTGGACTTTTTTAACCTACAAACTCCCCCAAAATATCGTGTGTTGTTTTTTTTAAGGGAAAACTTGGCAGCATTTTAAAAGCAAAAACAACTAAACCGATTTTGATTAATTTTTCTTTGCTTTGTAGATATTTACATTTTCTAGCACTTAACGTGGCCATTTTTTTGGAAAAAAATTGATTTTTGCTGACGTAAACTTTAAAAATAGAAAAATTTCAATTTCTTCTGTCATTCAAATATTAATTTGGTCAAATTTTAAAAAATGGCCACGATAAGTATTAGAAAATTAAATAATCTACAAATCAAAAAAAAAATCATCAAAATCGGTTTTGTAGTTTTTGCTGTACAACTGCGGCCATTTTGTCGTCAAAAAAAAAAAAGCATCCGACAATTAACTGGAAACCCTGGTAATTCTTTGTCTTTAAAACTTTTAAAAATATTACGATTGCTAACATTAAAAACAAAAACAGAATTAAAAGGTATAGCGTATCTATTTTTTTAAAAAATTGCTAACACTAAGGCTGTTTTTTTTTAGTTCCAACCCCCATCTTAATTAGTTTGATACATTTGACACGTCCATGCTTAGTTGGCCAACCACTATATTTGTATGTCCAACGTTTTCAAAAGAGATCAGTTATATTATTATTAATTTGGATATAAAATTATTGCTGTTTATATGCAGACATGTTTGATACATTTGGGACGTCCATGATTATTTGGCCAACCACTGTATTTGTAGGTCCAACATTTGGGCAAGGTATCAGATATGTTATTCTTAATTCGAATATTAAATTTTAGCTATTTACGCGCAGAAATAAAGAAGTTATTGATTTTTGGCCGGAATTGACCACCGTGCAGTGGTTCAAAAGTTATGAACAAAAGACTGAATTTCGGCAAGGGCTTTTCGCAATTCTGAGGATACTGAAGCTTGGCATATATATTTTTCGTTCCTCTAGCCTAGTTCGTATTGAATTTCACCCAAATCGGTCCAGTGGTTCAAAAGTTATTAGCAAAACCGTGAATTTCAGATTAGCTTCACCTTAAATTCACGTGTTGAAAACCCGTTAAACCTGTTTTAAAAACATTGGTAAGTCACAAAAATATTTTACATCGTATTTTTGTCCTTCAAAAATATTTTTATACCAAAACAAAAAAAAAAAAAAAATACACTCGAAAAAAATGTTACTCTCAAAAAAATTTTACACTCAAAAAAAAAATTATTAAATTATTTTTTTTTTTTTTTTCAAAAATTAATTATAAATTTTGTTTTTACATAAAATAAAATATTTCTACTCAAAACTGTTATTTTTTTCACGTTAGAAAATTTACTATCACTTAAAATGGGCATTGTGGAGGGTATT
The DNA here is from genome assembly GCA_963921195.1 of Pegoplata infirma. Classification (NCBI taxonomy): domain Eukaryota; kingdom Metazoa; phylum Arthropoda; class Insecta; order Diptera; family Anthomyiidae; genus Pegoplata; species Pegoplata infirma. Next base: position 77,331 of record CAWUER010000455.1, on the reverse strand, counting down.
CATTTAGGGATATAACCATTTGCATTTTTTTGCAAATATCAAAAAGGACCTATCATAGTGAGAAAGTACATGAAAAATCAATAAGAAATGTGTGCTCTTTTTTCCGCGAATGTTAAAAAAGGTTCGGCACCGATCGCGATGAAGTTTTCGTTAATATTTTTTTTCAATTATTCAGGCAACCCATGTTTCTAATGTTGAAAACCATACTATTATTTTATTTTTGTTTCATTTATGTTGTAAAACGACAAAAACCCAAAAAACCGTTGAAGGGAAAGATTCCAACCTCTAAACATAAAAAAAATAAAATTTTTGGGGTTTTAGAAAATGCAAGCGGTGCCGAAGGTTTTTTGACCAAAATGACACCGTATAACGTTTTTTGTTGTCAGTATAACATTGCCCATACCGGCATGATAGGTTCTTATTTTGGTTATACCCCTAGTATTCATAGATTCGGCCGAGTCGAATTTAACTTTTCTACTTGTTAAAAAATAAATAATTTAAAAAACATTTTTTTTTTTAAATAAAAAGGTTTAAAAAAATATATGAAATTTTCTTGTAAAAACTATATAAGCAACATTTCATTTTATGGTGGTTTTTGCCTTAAACCTTTTGAAATAATGTAGAAAATAGAACTTTTGAAGAACTTTCATTCTCAAGATACTGTACAAAGGGTTTAAGCAAGACTTCTGTCAAAAGTTTGTCAATGAAAAATCAATAGAAAGCGAAAAACGACAAAAAGTAAAATGTTGCTTCTCAAGTTTTTCCAGTAAGCCCTTCATATATTTTCAAACTTTACCAAATATATTTATGCCATAAAGACATAGTCAGTGAGACAATTTAATAAAGTTAGGTATATACATTAGCCTGTCCCGAAAATGGACTCTTTTTGGGGGTTCGCTTGGTAATAGCAAAAAAATAATACAGCTGATTATGGGAAAAATAATACAAAAAAATTTGGAGTCTGTATTTGCCTCCCTACAACCGGTTAAAAATCGCAATCGTGGTGTATATTGTCAACAAAAAAAAATATTATATATGGTTTTGAATTGAGAAAAGTGTGAAAGAAAAATTTTTTAATTTTTCTAAAAATTTAAGACATCCTGGTTTGTTTCTTAGTAGTTTCATATTATCCAGTTATAATTATCTTCAGAAAAACTTTTAATGTCAAATTTATTCAGTTAATAGTCAATAGAACTCTATATGTGAAAATTATTAACAGATCGCAGCCGACAAGGATTGAACCCATCATCTGTAATATTTTGCTATTAACTGCTTGTAACGTACAATCACTCTAGACCGATACACCAAGTAGGCTTTTAAGCAAGTATCAACTAAATCTGATTTTTTCAATTCGAGTTTGGTTGTTGCTGTTGTTTTTTCTAACAGAAGAGTTGTTATTTTTATTTGTGTAAACAAACTCAATTTTTAGTAATCATTATTCTTCTTCCTCTCCTTCATCAATTTTGATCTAAGTACTTATACCTACTTTACACTATCACACTTTTCAATTATACACACCAAAATTCACATCCCAGCAAACAATTAAGACTCAAAAATGGGCTCTAAAAACATACCAAGAATTTAAAATGTTTGTATGAAAGTGGTTAATCCAAAAGAGCCCTTTGTTTTGGACTCTAAAATGACCTTTTAAAAAGAATGTAGAAGGGGTAATTTCCCTTATATACTCAGGAGCCGATTTGGAGCCTTTAATGGAGTTCGTATTGTCCCTTTGTCGGAAGATTTTTTTTACTTAAAAACGAGCTAATAAAAATTTAATATTTATTTGATTTGAATCTGCAGATGTTTTTTCCCATCGCAGATAATTTATTTAACACATCAACAATAAATAACACATTAATAATAAATGCAACATATGTATATCCTTGCTTAAATATTACATACAACAGATTAGAACTTTAATCTCTCCATCCTCTTCATTCTGCATTATCCTCAACAAGTAGCCAAATTCTAAGTTGTTCTCTGAATATGCTCAATTCCGAATATTCCATATATTCATGATTGATGATCCGCAAAAATTTTTGAGTCATATATTTGGAGGGCTCTACATTTTGTCGGCTGGGCTACTTAAATGATTTCATTCTATAAAGCAAATTTTGTATGCATAATTATTTGACACACTGTATTGTGTTATCATATGTGTTGTGTATTTTCTTTATTACCATTGTCAGTGTATGGCTTTATCGTTAATTTCCACCATTCATTCTTTCATTGTTTTTTTTTTTTTATATGGAAATGTGCATTAAAAATAGAATGACTTAAATAAAAGTTTTACATTTATTGCCATTTTGATAAGTATTTTTTTTTTTTAAGGAAAAATTAAAATATTCCATTATATTTTAAGGGAATTCCCCAAACAAATGAATGTGTTTTTTTAATGAAAGAAAAAATTGTGTGTATATAAAAATTGTATTTTCACTAAAAGAATTATATTTCGATTAACAAATAACTTTTTATTAGAAAGTTTTGTTAAAAAAGGAAATTTTTTTAATTGCGAAACTTTTACTTTTTGATAGAAATAAATTTTTTTTTTGTATTTTTTTTTTCAAAATAGTAATTATTCTTTTTCTAAAAAGTACCAAAATATTAAATTTTTATAAAAGATAGTATTTTGGTAAAAATAGTTTTTATTAAAAGGTACTACTTTGGTTCTTTTTATAAAAAAGTTATTTTAATAAAAATAACTATTTTGTACGTTTTTGATACTTATTTTAAAAAAGTATGATTTTGATACTTTTTAGTTATTTTTATAAAAAAGTACAATCTAAAAGGTAACAAAACAGTATTTTTTTTTTTTATAAAAAGTACCAAAATATTACATTTTCATAAAAGACAATATTTTGGTAAAAATTGTTTTTATTATTTTTTTATTTTGATATTTTTTTATAAAAAGTACATTTAATAAGAAGCACTATTTTTGGTACGGTTTTGATACTTTAAAATAGTTCTGTTTTGGTACTTTTTAAAAAGTACTACTATAGTGATTTTAACAAAAAGTACAATTTGATAAAAACAACAGTTTGTTCCTTCTTATTAAAAATAACTATTTTGATACCTTTTTTTTTATTAATAATTACTTTTTTGGTACTTTTTATAAAAAACTATTGGTGTGGTATTTTTATTAAAAAGTTTCTTTATACCCTCCACTCTATTGATAGAGGGTATATATAAGTTTGTCATTCCGTTTGTAACTCATCGAAATATCGGTCTGGGACCCCTTAAAGCATATATATTCATGATCCCCGATCGATTTTAAGACATTCTAGCGATGTCCGTCTGTCCGTCTGTCTGTGGAAATGGTGATCACGGCCAAAATATTACACGGAGATGACTGAAACTTAACATATTTATTGGAAGTTCTCCTGAGAAGTTTGGTGTTGCATTTGAGCAATATCGGTTCAGCCGTTCAAAAGTTATGAACGAAAATGTAAGGACACCTCAAACATTTTAGTACATTCAACATAACCTAAAAATACAAAATGCTTAAATTCGGCTGCTGGTTGACTTATGTGAACATAATTGAACACCAATTGGTATTTAAACAGGTACCAACATATTTTGCGACAAAAAAAGAAAAAAATCGCGGATTTTTTTTTACCAAATTTTTTTTTCGCGGAAATTTTTTTCACCAAAATTTTTTTTTCAAAAGTGATTTTCTTTTAAATAAAGTTTTTGCAATAATCTTTTAGAAATTGTGGAGGGTATCACTACATACGGCAAGGCCGAATTTAACTTTTTTACTTGTTTTTTTTACTTTTTGTAACAAAGTACTATTTTGGTACCTAATTTATTATATAGTATAGTACCAAAATTATTACTTTTTTATAATGAAATATGTGACTGGTACTTTTTGATAAAAAGGTATATTTCGGGATAAAAAGTACCAAAATAGTACTTTTTTAAATAAATTTCCATATTTTTAAGTTATTGTTTGTCTTTTAAAAAATGTAAAGAAATTTTGCGTTAAGGAAAACATTTTTACACACAAATTCCATATGGGAGGAATTACCTATGTGCTATACTTGCAGCCGAAAATTACACTTGATATGTGTAATAGCACGTAAAGTGGCATCACTGACATATACTCTCTCATTTTCAATAAGTGGAAGGTCTAAAAATAGATTTCAGATTTTAATTAATTTGTATTACAAATTTTGTGATCATTGCAATTTGCAAAGGATATTCATGGAATTTAATTTATGTTTACTAAATTAAAAAAAAAAACTGCAAACAAGAATGCCTACCAGGAATTTTAAATAAAATATTTTTATATTTATTATGACATTCAATTAAATAATTTTTATTATAAAAATATTAATCATTACCCGACTAAAAATTTGTATTTGGTGCGATATATGAGCTATTCAGAAGCTAGTGTGATTAACTCCAACAAAACTAGTTTTGAGAATATGAATGATAAAGTTTTTAGCTTTTCCATAATTCCCTGTTAAATACTCACTCCAACCAATCACAAATATGGTTTAATTAGTTATTGACAAGTTAAATATTTTTTATTTGGTGGAAAAAAGTGCATTTGAAAATTGCATTTTCATAGGAAATGCATTTAAGAATTAAAAATACCATTTGTGTGCACAGAATCGGGAAGTAGGCAAATATACCATGCAAATAAGCTTTTGACCACCTAGAGTCGTTAAGAACTAACCGAAATATTGCTAATTAAAATTGAACTAACACTTATATTTTTTTGGAGTTAATTGGATTAGCTTCCGAAAAATCCTTTTTGTAAAAAAATAACGTAAAATTCTACAGAAAAATTCGGAACTTTTCAGAAAATGTGCAAATAATATAAAACTATAAATATTTAAAAATTCCATATTAAAATTGAAATTGCATAGAAACTGCATTAAGAAATTTTTATAATTGAAATAAGTTTTTAATCGTTAACATATGAGAAATATTAACAATAATGCATCTTAAGATTGCATTTGCATGGGAAATGCATTTGGGAATTAAAATGTATTTTTCATGTTCAGAATGCGACTTTGACTATCGAAGTATTCAAATAAGCTTTTGGTCGTCAAAGAGCGGATTACTCAATGAAAAGTTAGCTGATAACTGCCGATTTAATACAAATGTCAAAATTTGTATGAAAAAGTTAAATTTAACGGAGAGTTATTTTATAACGGAGCATTGAGTAATCCAGCCTAAATACGATAAATATTAACCGAAATACTGCAAATCAAAGACTTTCATAAACATTTTTTTGTGGAGTTAAGCTGACTAGCTTCTAAAAAAAATTTAAAAATGTTCATTGAAATAAATTTTTCCATTTTCTTAATATAAAATCTAATAAAAAGATTTTAAAAGAAAGTACATCAGATGAAAGTAAAAATTCTAAGTTTTACAAATGTGTAACAAAAATAAAAAATAACCATGAGTATACACAGAAAAAATGCATCTTAAAAATGCATTTGTATAGGAAATGGATTTTGGAATAAAAATTAAAATTTCCATATGCATAATATGAATCCATATTAACAAAGCCTTCAAAAAAGCTTTTGATCGTCAATATACGATAAATATTGACAAAAATATTGCAAATCAAAATTTTTCATTAACATTTTTTTGTGGAGTTAAGATGACTAGCTTCTGAAAAGACTCAAAAAAAATTCATTGAAATAAATTTTTCTATTTTCTTATACAAAAAATAAGAGGATTTAAAAAGAAATTAAAAATAGTGCAATGCATTTTTGTGAAAGTTAAGTACATCAGATGAAAGTAAAAATTCTGAGCTTTACAAATGTGTAAAGAAATTAAATGAAAATCATGAGTATACACAGAAAAAATGCATCTTAAAATTGCATTTGCATTTGTACATAAAATTTAAATTTCCATATGCAGAATGCAAATCCATGTTAGCAAAGCATTCAAAAAAGCTTTTGATCGTCAAAATTGCATTTGCATTTGAAATCCATTTGTACATAAGATTTAAATTTCCATATGCAGAATGCAAATCCATGTTAGCAAAGCATTCAAACAAGCTTTTGATCGTCAATATAAGACAAATATTGACAAAAATATTGCAAATCAAAGTTTTTCATCGACAGGTGTTTGTGGAGTTAAACTGACTAGCTCCTGCAAAAACTTAAAAAATTTTCATTGAAATAAATTTTACTATTTTCTTACATATCGTCGAGCTATATTCAATAAATGCCAACTCGAAAATGCTTACTGTTCAGCAGAGCTAAAAAACTAGTTATTTCGCATACATATTATTGTAACAAAAAACAGTGTACCTTCCATAAGATGGTTTAAATATTCTAAATAATTTTTACACTCAAAATAATCACTCTGTTAAATTACAGAGATACTCTGCTGAGCCAGCAGAAAATACCATAGATTTCCAACCAGCAAGATTTTTTGTTATTTTACGAAGAAAACTCTGTAAAATGATTTCGATAAAAAAACTGTAAATTTACGGAATTATCTGTAAAATATTGATAAAAGCGACCAGAATTTGACTATTTTATTTACTATTTGATTTCTGATTAATTTATCTTTCCTTAATGTGCAAGTAGTGTTGACAATTGGAAACTGCCATCGAGTAAATTTACCCGCTTTAATGCTTCCAAAATCTAAATTAATTTTTTTTTATTTTTGTGAAAGTTTTTTTACGAGTACCTCCAATTTTACACGACATCCTTGTAAAATTTACCTGGTTTTATTATTACAGACATTGGCGTAGGAAGCCAACATTTCTGGGGGGGGGCTAAAGCCCCCCCTAGATTTTTTTTTTAATTTTGTGGTATTTTTTTTTTTTTTTTTTTTAATAGAAAAACCCAGACCTATTCCTGAAGCGTTCCCTTTAATATGCGTCTAGGTGTGCTAGAAACGAATGCCCCCCGAAAGCGGTTAAAAATTCATATTTTTTTTTTTAAATTTTGATTCTGTAGATTTTTCGGAAATTTAGAACTCCTAGATATGTTTTGAGAATGAAAGATTTTTAATGTTTTTCCTATAGTAAAATCATTACATTACTATGATTTTTTTCAAGAAAAAGTTCTGATGATTGCAAAAGTTGATGATTATTAGTCAAAATTCTCAGATTCTTTCTTTCAATAACTTTTGTCTATAAAAAAAACCCTTAGAATTTAGAAACTTTTTTAAATCAAAGAAGTTAAAATGTTTTCCTGAAGGTAAAACCCTAAGATTCGGTAAAGTTTTATTACTGACAAAAACATCAGATTCATATAAAAACTTTTTTCAATAATTCAGACTATTTTTCAATGGGAAAAACTATTAGATCTTATATAATAATCATTACGAGTCCTTAAGACTCATTTAATAATCATAACGAGTCCTAAAGACTCATTACATATTATTATTATTTATTTTTGCAAAAATTAATGAAATCATTAAATTATTAAAAAAAAAATTGTGAATGATTAAAATTCTGGGGGGGGCTAAGCCCCCCCCAGACAGGGCTATCTACGCCTATGATTACAGAGCAATAAGTAAAATTACAGTTGAAATTTTGTATTTTGGTTACGAGAAAAAACAAACACAAGTTTTTTATAAAATCTGTATTTTAACAAAAAACTCTGTTTATTATCTGTAAAATAGAGATACAAAGTAAAAAGTCAAATTACAGATAAAATTTTATTTTTCGGTTACAAGAAAATACAAAGTATATTCTTAAAATCTGTATTTCGACAGATAACTTTGTCAAATATCTGTCGAATTGAGATTACAGTCATTTTACAGAGTTTTTAACAGAGTAATTATTTTGAGTGTACATATGCCAAAAATTTTATATTTTGCACTTGTTTGCGTATTTTTCAGAGTTGGCATTTATTACTATGACAAAAAACAAATATTTTTTTAAGAGTTTGCATATTTTGTCGGAAAATAAAAATAATTTTTTTTTGAAAAATTTTTATATATTATTTTTGTTTTTTTGTTTTTGTTATCCTTAGTACGGTAATTGCAAAAATTAAAAAAAAAAAATAAAAATCTTTGCATATTTTTAAAAGTTACTAGCTCCGAAAGCCTTTGGGTGGTCAACTTTGGCACTCTGTAACTCACGCTGTATTGTAATAGGGTCACTCCAAACTAGCTATTTTGAGAGTTTATATCATTGACTTTACTTGCTCCAGGCATAATGTTTCAATCCGATAAATAGTTTGAAAATTACATAAATATAAGCAATTTTTTTTGCAAACACTATTTTCCGATATTTTCAAAATGGCAATATCTCGAGAACCAGTCATTAGATATCAAAATCTTTACAAGATTAGTGTTCAGCATGGCAAATGCAATAAGATATGTGACCTAATTTAAAAAATGGATGTAAAAAGACAACAAATTATTTTTTTGCACTGAAATTTTTACCACATAGGGGAGCTATTTACTATCAGAAACTCACTTCGGTCAAATTTGATTTGGCATATTTTGAATATAGGTTCACGATATACAAAATTTATAATAAGATTTTGAAAAAAAAAAAAATTAAAAAATAGTGCAAATGCATTTTGGTGAAAGTAAAGTAAACCAGATGGATGTAAAATACACAGAAAAAATGCACATTAGAATTGCATTTGCATAGAAAATGCATTTTGGGATTAAAACTAAAATTTTCATATTCAAAATACGATTCCATATTAAAAAAGCATCAAAATAAGCTTTTGATCGACAAAATACGACAAAAATTAACAGATATATTGCAAATCAAAGTTTTTCATTAACATTTTTTTTTTACATAATAGGGTTGTGCGTATTCCAATGAAGTGCTCAGATCAACTATTAATATTGCGGAAAAGTTAGTTTAAGTAAATACAAGCATTTAAAACCAAAATGATCAAAATCGGTCCATGTCTTCTGTTTGCGCATCGCGGGTCAAAACTGGGTTTTTGAAAAAATGGACATAATTTAAAAAAAAAAATAAAAAAATTAAAAAAAAAAATTTTTTTGTAAAGCAGTAATTCGTAAATATTCAGATACTTTTTTTTTATTTTTTTCGGACATCGATAACCACATAAAAAAAATATTATTTCATTTTTTGGGCTCTGGTTTAACAAGGGTTAAAGATGTTTTTCAAGAAAAATTTGCATAAATGTATAATTGTTCGTTATTTGAAGACATACACAATTTTAAAGTGAGGAATTTTAAAAAATTTGAGAACTTTTCTCTGAAATTTCATTGGTGAATAAAATGTTGCCTACAGCTATAAATTAGACAACAATTTTGATAAAAACACATTTTCTTGAAATCCGGTAAATTTAAATTGCTCCACAGACTAAATGGATGAAGGAATTTAACCAAGAATTTTTTTGTACAATCCCTGGGATGTGTTCAATGAAATCAAATGGATAAACTACACTCAAAATAATCACTCTGTTAAATTACAGAGATACTCTGCTGAGCCAGCAGAAAATACCATAGATTTCCAACCAGCAAGATTTTTTGTTATTTTACGAAGAAAACTCTGTAAAATGATTTCGATAAAAAAAAACCTGTAAATTTACAGAATCATCTGTAAAATATTGATAAAAGCGACCAGAATTTTACTATTTTATCTATATATATAAAAGAGTAATGTGACTGACTGACTGACTGACTGACTGACTGACTGACTGACTGACTGACTGACTGACTGACATACTCATTCATCATCGCCCAGCCCAAACCGCTGAAGCTAGAGACTTGAAATTTGGACTGTAGGTCAACCTCCCGGAATATAGATCCACTAAGGCTGGATTTTTGCCAATGTTGATTCTAAGGGGGTAAAAAGGGTAAAAAACTGTACTTTTGGTACTTTTTATATCTCCTGAAATAATGGTCATAGAGACTTGAAATTTGGACTGTATGTTCACCTCTCGGAATATAGATCCAGTAAGGCCGGATTTTTGGCAATGTTGATTCTAAGGGGACAAAAAGGGTAAAAAACTGTACTTTTGGTACTTTTTATTTCTCCTGAAATAATGGTCACAGAGGCTTGAAATTTGGACTGTATGTTCAACTATTGGAATATAGATCCAGTAAGGCCGGATCTTTGCCGATGTTGATTCTAAGGGGGTAAAAAGGGTAAAAAACTGTACTTTTGGTACTTTTTATATCTCCTGAAATAATGGTCACAGAAACTTGAAATTTGGACTGTATGTTCACCTCCCGGAATATAGATCCAGTAAGGCTGGATTTTTGCCAATGTTGATTCTAAGGGGGTAAAAAGGGTAAAAAAATGTACCTTTGGTACCTTATATATATCCTTAAATAATGGTCCTAGACACTTGAAATTTTGAATGTAGGTTCAGCTCCCAAAATATAAATCTACTAAGGCTGGATTTTGCCAATGTTGATTCTAAGGGGTAAAAAGGGTAAAAAACTGTACTTTTGGTACCTTTTATATTTTCTTGAATAATGGTCCTAGAAACTTAAAATTTGCAATGTAGGTTAACCTCCCGGAAAAAATATTCACCAAGGCTGGGTTTTTGCCAATGCTGACTCAACGGGGTAAAAATGGAAAAAAGTGTACCTTTGGTACTTTTTTTAATTTACTGAAATAATGGTACCTTTTATAAAAAGTACATTTTATAAAAAGTACCTTTTATAAAAAGAACCTTTTATAAAAAGTACCTTTTATAAAAAGTACCTTTATAAAAGTACCTTTTATAAAAGTACCTTTTATAAAAAGTACCTTTTATAAAAAGTACCTTTTATAAAAAGTACCTTTTATAAAAAGTACCTTTTATAAAAAGTACCTTTTATAAAAAGTACCTTTTATAAAAAGTACCTTTTATAAAAAGTACCTTTTATAAAAAGTACCTTTTATAAAAAGTACCCTTTATAAAAAGTACCTTTTATAAAAAGTACCTTTTATAAAAAGAACCTTTTATAAAAAGTGCCTTTTATAAAAAGTACCTTTTATAAAAAGTACCCTTTATAAAAAGTGCCTTTTATAAAAAGTACCTTTTATAAAAAGTACCTTTTATAAAAAGTACCTTTTATAAAAAGTACCTTTTATAAAAAGTACCTTTTATAAAAAGAACCTTTTATAAAAAGTACCTTTTATAAAAAGTACCTTTTATAAAAAGTACCTTTTATAACCTTACCGTACCTTTCCTTACCGTTACCTTTCCTTACCTTACCTTACCTTACCTTACCTTACCTTACCTTACCTTACCTTACCTTACCTTACCTTACCTTACCTTACCTTACCTTACCTTACCTTACCTTACCTTACCTTACCTTACCTTACCTTACCTTACCTTACCTTACCTTACCTTACCTTACCTTACCTTACCTTACCTTACCTTACCTTACCTTACCTTACCTTACCTTACCTTACCTTACCTTACCTTACCTTACCTTACCTTACCTTACCTTACCTTACCTTACCTTACCTTACCTTACCTTACCTTACCTTACCTTACCTTACCTTACCTTACCTTACCTTACCTTACCTTACCTTACCTTACCTTACCTTACCTTACCTTACCTTACCTTACCTTACCTTACCTTACCTTACCTTACCTTACCTTACCTTACCTTACCTTACCTTACCTTACCTTACCTTACCTTACCTTACCTTACCTTACCTTACCTTACCTTACCTTACCTTACCTTACCTTACCTTACCTTACCTTACCTTACCTTACCTTACCTTACCTTACCTTACCTTACCTTACCTTACCTTACCTTACCTTACCTTACCTTACCTTACCTTACCTTACCTTACCTTACCTTACCTTACCTTACCTTACCTTACCTTACCTTACCTTACCTTACCTTACCTTACCTTACCTTACCTTACCTTACCTTACCTTACCTTACCTTACCTTACCTTACCTTACCTTACCTTACCTTACCTTACCTTACCTTACCTTACCTTACCTTACCTTACCTTACCTTACCTTACCTTACCTTACCTTACCTTACCTTACCTTACCTTACCTTACCTTACCTTACCTTACCTTACCTTACCTTACCTTACCTTACCTTACCTTACCTTACCTTACCTTACCTTACCTTACCTTACCTTACCTTACCTTACCTTACCTTACCTTACCTTACCTTACCTTACCTTACCTTACCTTACCTTACCTTACCTTACCTTACCTTACCTTACCTTACCTTACCTTACCTTACCTTACCTTACCTTACCTTACCTTACCTTACCTTACCTTACCTTACCTTACCTTACCTTACCTTACCTTACCTTACCTTACCTTACCTTACCTTACCTTACCTTACCTTACCTTACCTTACCTTACCTTACCTTACCTTACCTTACCTTACCTTACCTTACCTTACCTTACCTTACCTTACCTTACCTTACCTTACCTTACCTTACCTTACCTTACCTTACCTTACCTTACCTTACCTTACCTTACCTTACCTTACCTTACCTTACCTTACCTTACCTTACCTTACCTTACCTTACCTTACCTTACCTTACCTTACCTTACCTTACCTTACCTTACCTTACCTTACCTTACCTTACCTTACCTTACCTTACCTTACCTTACCTTACCTTACCTTACCTTACCTTACCTTACCTTACCTTACCTTACCTTACCTTACCTTACCTTACCTTACCTTACCTTACCTTACCTTACCTTACCTTACCTTACCTTACCTTACCTTACCTTACCTTACCTTACCTTACCTTACCTTACCTTACCTTACCTTACCTTACCTTACCTTACCTTACCTTACCTTACCTTACCTTACCTTACCTTACCTTACCTTACCTTGCCTTACCTTGCCTTACCTTACCTTAAAAAACTTAAAATTGGGTAAGGTTCGCCTCTCGGAAAATAAAGGGATTAAAAGGAATAAAAAAGTGTACTTATTTATTTCCTGATATAATGGTCCCAGAAACTTAAAATTTGGAATGAAAAATCCTTCGGTGAAAAAAGAGATTGGGAAATGTTCTTTTTGGAAATTCCGTTTCTTAACGGGGATAAAAAGTACTTCTAATATTTGCTGAAACAATGATCCTAGATAATTGAAATATGGATTGTAGGATCCTTCGGTGAAGAAAAAACATTCTGGAAGAGGTACTTTTTTTAAATTCCGTTTCTAATGGGGGTAATAAAGTGTACTTTTGGTACTTTTTTTGTTCCTATAATTATGACTGAATTGGAATTGAAATGGCGTAGAACGGGGAACAATATGAAATAGAGCAGGGAACAATATGGAATGATATTTTCAACTCAAATTTTTGGTGTTTAGCTTTTTTTACTCCATATTTTTTTTATTCCAATTTCTTTTTTCACTGAAATATTTATTCACTCAAAATCCAAAATCCCGACATAAGGGCTCGAAAATTGTCATTATATTTTTCCCCCGGAACGAACATGATAACGTACCAGCAAAGTTATTCAAATTTTATTGTTTAAATTATTCATTGAAATATTTTTATATGGAAGACTTAAACGTCCACAAGTAAATAAAACAAAGACTACGTAGGGGAATTTTTTTGAAATCGATAGAATAATTCTGATCCTTCTATTATCCGGTATTCAATACAACCGGTAACGAAGTACCGGGATTGTAAGCTAGTTTACTATATGTTTCTGATCAATTTCTCTTTCCTTAATGTGTAAGTAGTGTTGACAATTGGAAAATGCCACCGAGTAAATTTGCCCGCTTTAATGCTTCCAAATTGTAAATTTACTTTTTTTATTTTTGTGAAAATTACGATGTATTTTACGAGTACCTCCAATTTTACCCGACATCCTCGTAAAATTTACCAGGTTTTATTGTAATTTAAGACGCTTTTTAAAGAGCGGTTGAAATATTTGGGAGTTTTTTGAAGAGCTTTTATTTAAAAACTGTATTACAGAGCACTAAGTTAAATTACAGTTGAAATTTAGTATTTTGGTTACGAGAAAATGTATAAAATCTGTATTTTACCAAAAAACTCTGTTTATTATCTATAAAATAGAGATTACAAAGTAAAAACTAAAATTACAGATAAACTTTTGTTTTTCGGTTACAAGAAAATACAAAGTATATTCTTAAAATCTGTATTTCGACAGATAACTTTGTCAAATGTCTGTCGAATTAAGATTACAGTCATTTTACAGAGTTTTTAACAGAGAAATTATTTTGAGTGTAAAATACTTTGAAATTTTGTTTCATTAAATTTTTAACATATGTTTGGGTACGCTTTGAACCAGATGATGATATATATAACCCTAACAGGGAAATGTTTAGGTACATTTTAACAAGTTCTATATACTTTGCCTAAAATATTTTAAAAATTTTTTGGATAATTGGAAACATATATTGTTACACTAAGAAAATTATGTCATTAACTGTTTGTAGGTTATTTTAAAAAGTAATCAGTAAAGTTATTTTAAAAGAAAAATCACTAATTTTATAAAGGATTTAATTTTTTTACTGTTTCTGTAGTTTAAAAAATATAATTTACTGTCTTAAAAACGAATTTTCTGTTACATTCATTTTCGGCAGTAAAAAAATTCTTCTATAGTTTTACTGTTTTTCAATATAAAATAAGTGAATATTCAGTAGTTTTTTAATGTTTTGTTTAGTCATTAAATTAACATTTAAAATTGACTGTAATGTGTTTTTATTTTAAATGAAAAGACAGTGAAATGGTTTTTAAATAAAATTTAATTTGTTTTAAGTGAATATACACTGGAATTTACCTACATAATTTTTTGAGTGTATATATGGACCCGAAAAAGATATATATAATTTTATATTAAATTACACAGAAAAAAACAAATTTTGTATTGAGTCTTATATAATTTTATACAATTATATCAACAGTACATCTCTTAATCCGAATCATGATTAAATTATATATCACTACATATGACGGTACTCAAAAAATTATGTAATTAACTGTTTGTAGTTTATTTAAAAAGATTTCCGTTTAGTCGTTTTTAAAAGAAAAAACATTTGTTTGATGTTTAGTTTTTATTAATGACTATTTCAGTCCTTTGTTTCAAAAATAACACACTAAAAAATAAGGACTAATTTTTAAAGTCATTTATTTTTGTTCTGTAAGTAAAAACTACTGATTATTCTTTTGATTTTTAATGATTTGTGTAAGTAATTTTTTTTTATATTGTTGGTATTTTTTAATGAAATATCATTAGTTTTTACCTACACAAGTCAGTTATTTTTTTGTAGAAAAAAAAAAAAATCAAAAAATTATTTATAGAAATATAAAAACATATTTGTATCAAGTGACTTTGGCACGATGGTTAGAGTGTCTGGCCAGAATGTAGTTGATTGCGGGATTGATTCCCCAAAAATTTTATTAACAATTTTTAAAAAAATATTTAAAAAAAAAATTGTAAAAAATTACCTACGAAATCATTAATTTTTATTGTTTTCGTAGGTTATTTTTTTGAAATTTTTTGGTAAAAATAACAGAACTATCATTAATTTTTAGTGTTTTCGTTGGTTATTTTTTTCGAATTTGTTGGTAAAAAGAGTGAAAAAAAAACGTAATTTTTTAATGCTCAATGTTATTTATTTTAGAAAATTTTGTCAATAGTAAAAAATAAATGTTGATGTTTGTTAAAACAAATGAATAATTACTGGGATGGTTTTCAATTGTTTATTCACTGATTTTAAGTGTGTTTTTCATTTGTTTTTGCCTACAAAATATTTTGAGTGGGCATTTAAAAATTTGGAAAATATCTTGCGGGATGCATAATCATTAGGCCGGGTCGATTTGTAGGGAGGCAAAAAAATGGCTCAGTGAAAATCGTATTCTAGGGATCAAAATAAGAAACTTTGCCGAAGGAACCATACCTCTAAAACGAATTCTACTACCCCCCAACTGTTGACTTTTGTCCCGTAGGGTCAAGTTTTGAAAAATCCCACTTTGACCCATTTAGAGTGCCCCCATAGAGTCCAAATGTATGACCGACCCCCACTTACTTTGGAGGGCCGATCCACCCATGCCAGTGGCACATCCCCTGGAACTCCCCTGGGGGGTTCCCCATACAAACATTTCAAAAAATCACCATTTTTGGCACTTTATTTTATTATTTTTTATTTTATTTATTTTTATTATTTTATTTATTTTTTCTCTTTAGAAATTTATTTAGTCAGAACATATGTAAATGAAAAAATTAATTTAACTTAGTAATAGAAAAGAAAATAAAAAAAATTACTGTTTGAAGTCTTTTTTGCTTTCAAGTCTGGGCAATTTCGCACGGCTCTCTAATGTCGTCGCCATAACAACCTCTACATTTTTCGGTATAACTCGTTTGGAAACGCTAGCTAGCAATTGAACGTGTCGTTCTGTACCTTGTATGTGTGATGGAATTTTTGGATCATTAAACGGTGGATCATCTTGATTTAAATATTCTTTCAAAGTATCGTATGGAATGCTTCGCGTCATTCATATTGATCATCGGTGTAGAGGATGGTGGATTCATTGTAAACTTTTTGATTTGGAATGATTTTTTTTAAATATTTTTTTATCTGAAATTAGCACTTCACACTTCGAGTTCTTCACAATGACTTAATGCATTCACAAAAACTGTTGCGTTATATATGGTCTACGAGACGAGGTAATAAGAATGAAATGGTAATTTCAATTCTACCTGTAACCGATTTTGTTGTCAAAACTGCCCATAAAGTACTTACATGTAAATTAAACGTTAATCTGACCACAAATTCTGTTAAGCAAGTGCGCCTTTTATTACTTCTGGAAAATCCTTTATGATAATTTTATGCTCAATTCTACATGTAACCGATTTTGCTTAAGTAAGTTTACGACATGCAGCTGTGTCTTGTGGTGGCTTACAAAACCCACACAACCTATTTTACGACCTGCAACAGAACGACACGTTCAATTGCTAGCTAGCGTTTCCAAACGAGTTATACCGGAAAATGTAGAGGCTGTTATGGCGACGACATTAGAGAGCCGTACGAAATTGCCCAGACTTGAAAGCAAAAAAGACTTCAAACAGTAATTTTTTTTATTTTCTTTTCTATTACTAAGTTAAATTAATTTTTTCATTTACATATGAATAGTTCGTGCGAATAAAGACGAATAGACCATTTGTAGAATTTTACAGGGGACAATTAAAACGCAGGAAGCGGTTAAAAAATAATATTTTTGTCAACTTTTTGGTATTAGCTTAAAGATTTAGGTCACATCTACCTATATACAAAATTTTAGTAAGGTATTCGAAAGAGTTGCCAAAAATTGGACTTCAATTTTTTGCTTAAATGGAAAAAGGGCGAATATAAAAAAAAATGTATTGAAATTTGAATTAAAATGTGTTATTTTGCAGCAGATTTTGACTACATTTTCATGAGACTTGGAAAACTTGACGAACTATGGTTGGTATTTGTTTGTAACACTTTAAGGACTTCAAGGATACACTTTTTAAGGATTGCCAGGACATGCAAAAAAAAATTTTTTTGTTAATTTTTTTTTTAATATTCCTGCCATTTGATGCAGTAGTAATTCTTTATGACACTAAATACATTTTTAGGAATTATAATATTAACCCTTGACTGCATATTACGACGTAACATAAAAGGACATGAACAAATTTTTGTTTTTTATTCCTGACATTGGATGCAGTATTAACACTAATACTGCATCCAATGTTTGCATGTGCTAAGATTGTTTTTTTTTGTGTACAATTTCAAATTTTAGCTAATATCAATTTTAAGCACGCAGCTAAATAATTTTTATATAATATTTTGTTAAGGATGGATATTCGCCCTTTTTGCTTTCCACACTTTAAAGTCTTATAACTTAAGAACGGTAAAATTTTTTGCCAATATAATAAGTGTGGTTTGTTCCTCGTAATGTTCTTTTAACACATTGTTACCGAAAGTAAAATTTTTGTATGTTTTTGTGTTGTATTTAATCAAAATTGTGCGTTAGTTTACTCCCAATTTAAACAAAAATATAAAAATATACGAATTATTGCACTTTCAAAGTAATTTTTTTAGCCTTAAAAGTCAAAATTTCCCCAAAATTTCTGCATAGGATTGTAGGGCTCTGCTAATAAAATGCATTTATGCAAAAAAAACGTGTTTGCGAAAAAGTGGTCTATTCGTCCTTATTCGCATGAACTATTCATATGTTCTGACTAAATAAATTTCTAAAGAGAAAAAATAAATAAAATAATAAAAATAAATTAAATAAATAAAAAATAATAAAATAAAGTGCCAAAAATGGTGATTTTTTGAAATGTTTGTATGGGGAACCCCCCAGGGGAGTTCCAGGGTGTGTGCCACTGGCATGGGTGGATCGGCCCTCTAAAGTTAGTGGGGTCGGTCATACATTTGGACTCGATTGGGGCAGTCTAAATGGGTCAAAGTGGGATTTTTCAAAACTTGACCCTACGGGACAAAAGTCAACAGTTGGGGGGTAGTAGAATTCGTTTTAGAGGTATGGTTCCTTCGGCAAAGTTTCTTATTTTGATCCCTAGAATACGATTTTCACTGAGCCATGGGCGATTATTGAATCGACCCGCCTAATAATCATATATGATTTATTATGTTTTTATCCAGTTATAAATTATAATATTTGTTTATTTTTACTCGGGTATAAAGTTTTTTAACATTATAATAACTATTATTTCAATTGATTGTTTACATTTGAGTGAGTTATTCATAAATTTATGTATGTATATCAGATTTTTCCATATAAATCATTTAACTTTTTATAAAGTTAAGCATCAGATTTACTATAAATTCATAATTTAACATAAAAAATTTAACATCATTTATGTATTATCATCATCTGTCTTTATGCACCATACACAAGTATAATTTATGAACTCGTAGGTAGATAAAAATTTGAAATTAAATTGTTTTTTATTCATTTTCTTAAATTTGTTTTTTTATACCATTTGTTTGTTCTTTTTATTATAGACTTCCTTATAAATCAAGAAAATACGCGTTTAGTAAATCTCACAAATGTTTGCATTTAAATGTTAAACGGTGGGACAGAAAGAAACTAAATGCTTTTGAAATTTTGTTGACTTACAAGAAAGGTCTTTTACAGGGCATCCACCGTTTGCCCTAAAACTTGAATATTGGAATAAGGGGAGAAAATAAGAGTTACCTGTTTTTTTTAAGCTCCCCAATCTCAAGTTATAAAATGGGTTGCCACCTTATGGAAAAATATGGGCTCTCGGGAAAATCCGAATAAAAGTCGAATTAGCAGGAATTCGCCAAACGCAAAAATACGGGTCAGTTTAATCTTAATACAGATTATTATATATAATTTTGGGACGTTTATATATCTCCATATAAACTACCCCTACATTTTTGTCAATAACGAACTTAAGGAATCCGAATTTGCACGCGACCGATATGGTTTTGGATAGACCTTAAAAAAACCTTTCGATCTGTACACTCAAAATAATACATTAGTAGATTTTTGCTAATGCTGGTTAGCTAACTATTAGCAAATTTTTAGTTGAGATTAGCATGTTAGCAAAAATATCTTGTAAACTTCATTTATAGCATTAGCAATTTTAAACAAAATTTGAACTCATTTTTTTTGCCAGATTTAAAATTGAGTTGACCAAATTTTTACAAGCTTTTTTGCTAATATTAGCAAAATAAATGGTAATTTTTTTTTTATTTTCAGAAAACTTAAAATGGCGCTATCTCGAAAACTAAGCCAGATAGAGCAAAATGGAGGTTATTTTTGGTTCTCGGGCTCGCCATAGTATCGCCGGCCCTCTTCACATGTGTGGACCCTAATGGGCCCTAACTTTGGATCCAAAAAAGTTAGCATTCCCGAAAATTTTAAAATGCTCATATCTCGGTAAATATTGCCGACACAACAAAAAGTCCAACACCATTTTTGTAGCTCTAAACACGTAGAACAAGCAAAACAACAACCGCAAAATAGTCAAAAGCTCTCCGAGTAATATTTTTGAAGTTATCGAGTTTTTAATTCTCAAGACCCCAGTGGTCCCCTATAATCACGTATCTCAAAAACTAAGCAAGGTAGAGCGAAACGGACACAAATTTTGGATCAAAAACTAAGACAATTTTTAAGGAACCCAACTAGGTCTAGGCCCATCGGGGTCTGGACCAATCGGGTCCAAACCCAATGGGGTCCTCAGATGTGTATGAACTAAGTTCAAAAAAAAAAAAATTTAGTTAACTAATTATTGGCAAAGCATTTTTGGTAACTTTAGCAAAAAAATTGTGGGTTCAAATCAGCAAATTTTCTTGTAGGTTTACAAGCCTTTTTTGCTAACATTACAGTTTTTTTTTTTGAGTGTATTAAATGTTCATATAGTTTCTTTTGAAGAAATGGGAAAAATCCTAAAAAAACGAAAACAAATTCCATTTTCCCCCTCCCCTTCGACCCGCTAAATGTGAGATTGGGTAAAAAAAACATTTAACTGTTATTTTGCTCCCCTATCTCCTAAATGCAAGTTCCAGGACAAAGGCCTTCCTTGTAAGTTGCTTGACGACGGTCTTACACATTGCTAAAATAGATGTTGATATTGTTTTTTTCAGCAGTACCGTAATTTAAGTTAAAAATTAAAAAAAAAAAAAAATCAGTAAAAGTACTAAAAAAAGACATTTCGGTTAATCGGTTACTCGACACAAATTAATCGGGTTATTTGCTATTTTAAAATTGAAAATTTTAAATTATTCGAACAGTTAATTGACAAAAATTAATCGGTTAACCGATTAACGGTTGACGATCAATCGGTTAACCGATTAACGGTTGACGATTAATAGGTTAACCGATTAACGGTTAACGATTAATAGGTTAAACGATTAACGGCCAAGCCGAATTTAACTAGTCTACTTGTTTTTTTTTTCCAATGTGCCCCAATTTCATAAATTTTCAACAGATCGAGCTCATGTTATTGCCAATATTTTTAGAAATCAAAAAATAAGTATCACCTTAAGCAGCACACTTTTTTGTATAATTAACATAATTAACCTTAAAATTAATATATTTTCTTAATAACTTTTTCCTTCTTGGCGCTCCACTGTACATCGCTATTTTGTGTAGATTTAGTAAATTTTCGAAATAAAGAAAAAAGTTATTATTTAATTTAAAGCTTACGCATGTTAGGAGCATTAAAAGTTTACGCTTTAGTGCTAAAAAACATTAAACTTAAGAATTATGTTCTTGTACCAAAAAAGAAGAAAACAAGTAGAAATGTTAAATTTGACAGTGCAGAATTCATGAATACCCTCTACAATGCCCAACAAATTTTGAATACAAATAAAGATACTTTTTAAGTGATTTAAGTTTTTTAATACGTGATTTCTCAAAAAAACCGATGCTAAATTCACGGGTTCGCTTATTATTTTTGAACCACTGCACAGTGGTAAATTCCGGCCAAAACCCTATAACTTCTTTAATTTTCTATGGAAACTTATAAAATGTTGTAGGATGGTTAAGAATATAATAATAAACCAATTTCGCGAAAAAAAATTTTTCCGCGGAATTTTTTTTTCCGCGAAAATTTTTTTTTGTTCGCGAAAAAAAAAAATTTTTAAGGTGTTTTAAGACGTTGTGTCTTAATTGTCAGTATTTTTTCTTTTTATGTGTTTTCCAAAGCTCAAAAATCTCTTTATTTGATATAAATGACCAAACTTTAAAAGGCTCTAACTGAAAGACTTGGTTAAACTTGGTACTGATGTTAATTAGTACTTACTAGGGAACCCTTATACTAATATGTGGTATAGCGACTTAAGAGCAATTTTGAGCAAAAAGTGTTTTTTTTTGGCCTTCCAAAGTTTGTATTTTTTATAAATTTTTTATTTTATTAGATTTATTTTCACCACCACTGTTTAAATTGATCCACGCACTCGAAATTGCCGAAATGCATATGACATGTAAAAATAATGCTAAATTTTCAAAATATATAAATTTCAAGGCAAACATTTTTTTTTTAAGTTTACAGCCTACTTGGATTTCAAAGTTGCAAATCACAACTTTTAAATTTAAAAAATAATAAATACAAATACTCAACTTTGCTTCGTTATAAAACTTAAACTACTCAAGGGATTGACACAAAACTTTGTAATCGCATGTTTTGAAGTATTAGCTCTCATTTGGCATCAATTTGGAAAAAAAAATATTTTTTTTTTAGTTTTGGCCGGTTTTTACCTCTGTGCACTGGGTAAATTTAAAATATTTATGCCAAGCTGCAGTTGCCTCAGTTAGCTTGATTTCCATAGACAGACATACTGACGGATATTGCTAGATATTCTCAATATCGATCGGGTATCATGAATTTGTTTACTTTTTACCTAAATTACGAGGTGTTGCAGACGGAATGACAAACTTATTTATACCCTTTATCAATATTGTAAGTGAAGTGTATGAAAATGAGAATAAAATACTACAATCGTTTTAACAAATTTAAGAAACACAAACAATTAAACGACATACATAATGAAAAGAAAAGCCATTTTTTTCAAAAGGGGCAGCGATAAGGATTTTAATAATTTATTTTCAACAAAATAAAAATAAAATAGGTTCAGATGTTTTTGATGGACTATTATTCCATAGCTAACAGCCGACGCGACTTTGGAGATTTTCGATTATTTAATTTTTAGTTATAATTTTTATTAAATAGTGTCATAAATAAAAAATCTATTTGAAAAATATATTGTGTTTATTTCCTTTAAATGTTGCTAGTTATGACGATTTAAAGTCGTATGAGTGATATTTCGGTAATATGGAATTAATATTAATCATACGCATTTCTTATTCAGCATGTGAATATAGGCAGTGGTGGGCAGAAAGAGGCATACATCTAAAAGATAAAAATTAAAAGCTAATTAAAATTTTTTTTTTGGAACCCAAAATGACCTTATTCCATTATAAAAGTATACATACAGTAATAAATGCCATCTCTGAAAAATACGCAAAGAAGTGCAAAATATGAAATTTTTGGCGTAGGTAAAAATTATTTGGAATATTTAAACCATGTTATGGAAGGTACATTGTTAATTTTTACAATAATTAGCGAAATAACTAGTTTTTTAGCTCTCCTGAACAGTAAGCTTTTTCGAGTTGGCATTTATTGAATATAGTTCGACGATATGTAATTTGATCCGTAAAATGGTTGTATCAAATTATATCTAATTGTATTACTTTAGATCAAAAAATATAAAAATTGATACAATTTGATCCTGAATTTGGTCAAATCTAATTATATCAAATGGATCTTATAATATCTATTTTTATACAATTTGATGAGCAAAACCAAAATACGAATCTAATCATATATGAAGCAATATCTAAAAATATAAAGTGGATCAACCGTATCAAAATGATAGATATAATTTTATATAAATTTATACGGAATCATATTAACTCATATATAATTTTATCAAATTATATATGATTATATCAGAAAATTTTTACTCTGGTATTTCCACAGACGGACAGACAGACGGACATCGCTAGAATGTCTTAGAATCGATCACTGATCAATAATATATACTTTATGGGGTCCCAGACCGATATTTCGATGAGTTACAAACGGAATGACAAACTTTTATATACCCTCTATCACTAACAATAAGTGGAGGGTATAAAAATTTTGGTTTTCGCCTCAACTGGCACAACTTTTGAAACCGATGTCTTTCAATCGGGATAAAATTTGCACCAAGGTTAGTCCTATTGGATAGTAGTTTGGGCACAATTTTTCAAAGAGATCGGTCAAGGACTCTCTGAGTTAAGGGGGTCGAAATTTGACATTTAACCGAATGTTGTTAGACAAATTTGTGTAAAGAGTGTTAGAAATTCTAACAGTCTATAGCTATTTCTTCAGTCTTTCTAAAAAAAATTATATTTTTTTTTTGATTTTTTTTAATTTTTTTTTTTAAATCCAAAACTTTTGTGATTTTTTTTTTTTGTCAAAATGGGCCCTTTTTTTGTTTTATTCAAAATAAGGCTTAGGTCTTTTCCTTTAAGAGCTATGGCGTCGCTTAGTGTAACAAAAAACGGGTATCCTATTTTTATCGTATGCAGTATTATGTGTGGGAAAGTGCACCAGTTATCGAATTCAATCCTCTACACCCTCTAATTTTGTAAGGTCAAAAAAAAAAAAAAATTCATGAGCCAAAAAATGAGGGAGGTGGGTAGTAGTAGTTAGTAGTATTATTAACCTATTGTTAGCCAAATTTACAAAGAAATTAGGTAGGTTTACTTTGTGGGCTTTCTCTGTAAATAACAGAAAAACCCAAGGATGGAATTCAATTCTAATGGCGGAATAAAATTCTGGAAGTCAGAATACATAAAAATTAGTGCACTCAAAAAAAAAAAAAACTGTAATGTTAGCAAAAATAGCTTGTAAACCTACAAGAAAATTTGCTGATTTTGAACACACAATTTTTTTGCTAAAGTTAGCAAAAACGTTTTGCCAAAAATTAGTTAACAAAATTTTTTTTATTTTTAACTTAGTCCATACACATCTGAGGACCCCATTGGGTTTGGACCCGATAGGTCCAGACCCCGATGGGCCTAGACCTAGTTGGGTTCCTTAAAAATCTTCATAGTTTTTGATCCAAAATTTGTGTCCTTGCTTAGTTTTTGAGATACGTGATTATAGGGGACCACTGGGGTCTTGAGAATTAAAAAAACGCGATAACTTCAAAAATATTACTCGGAAAGCTTTTGACTATTTTGCGGTCTTGTTCTACGTGTTGAGAGATACAAAAATGGTTTTGGACTTTTTGTTGTGTCGGCAATATTTACCGAGATATTAGCATTTTAAAAATTTCGGGAATGCTAACTTTTTTGGATCCAAAGTTAGGGCCCATTAGGGTCCACACATGTGAAGAGGGCCGGCGATACTATGGAGAGCTCGAGAACCAAAAATGGCCTCCATTTTGCTCTATCTGGCTTAGTTTCCGAGATAGCGCCATTTTAAGTTTTCTGAAAATAAAAAAAAATTTACCATTTATTTTGCTAATATTAGCAAAAAAGCTTGTAAAAATTTGGTCAACTCAATTTTAAATCTAGCAAAAAAATTAGTTTAAATTTTGTTTAAAATTGCTAATGCGCTAAATGAAGTTTACAAGATATTTTTGCTAACATGCTAATCTCAACTAAAAATTT
Source organism: Pegoplata infirma (assembly GCA_963921195.1). Taxonomy (NCBI): domain Eukaryota; kingdom Metazoa; phylum Arthropoda; class Insecta; order Diptera; family Anthomyiidae; genus Pegoplata; species Pegoplata infirma. Next base: position 52,271 of record CAWUER010000455.1, on the reverse strand, counting down.
GCTAAAAGTTAGCTAACCAGCATTAGCAAAAAAAAATTAATAAATCTACTAATGTATTATTTTGAGTGTGGGTCTAGTTTCTAAGAAGGGAAGTATCTCAACCCATATGAACCAATTCGCATGAAACGTAAAATATATATAAAATGGACAATTCTAAGGTTAGGGTGTCTCGGCTTATCGGCCATATCAGGGATTTAAGGGTACAAAACATGGGTCAAAAAATGGCGAAAAAAACGTTTTTTTGGATTTTTCAGCCATTTTTATGATGTTTGCATATGAGAAGAAAGGTTTTTTTAATGCCTATCCAACGCACATTGGTTCCAAATCAAAATCTAGCTGGACAAAAGTCCAAAAATTAGTGTCCTTAGAATTGGGAATTAATAGTGCCAGGGGCAAGCTAAGGGTGTATTCTGATCAAACTAATAACCATTTTTTGGAATTAGGTCTTTAACTTTGTTAAATATGCGAATGAAATAACATTTTTGGTATCCAATATTTAAAAAAAAATAATATATATATAAGTGTTCAACTAATAACATCATATTATCCATGTTACATCAATGGTTTCAAAACGGTTTATGTACAAGAAAGCTACAGATTTATACTTATTCTGGACATTAATAAGAAATTTATTATCGATCTTCTTCTTACATTTTTTGTACTTTGAAGTATGGTCAATAATAACAATATTTTTGAGGACTTATGAAACTTCCGCAGCTTGCCAAAACCGAATCCAGGCATATCATGTCGAATTACTACATACAACTTATAGGTAATTTATTACTGAACGTTGTCATGCAGACATTTCTTGCAGGTTTTTGCAAGTTTAAAATTAATCACAGTTTATATGAAAATAGATTTTCGCCTAAAATTTTTTTTCTTAAATAAAGTATAGAATTTTTGTAAGTTTTTGATAACTTTTAGGTAACATAATTATGCTTGCTTAGCTTAAATAAAGCATTAAATGTGATATTTCCTATTAAACCGCGGCCAATTACACGCTTCGACTAAATTCAAAAATGTCCGTCCGTCTATCCGTCTGTCCTTCTGTAGAGGATACGATACAGTCCAAAATAAAAGAGCTAGACTTCCGAAGTTTGGCACGAATTTGTCTTATATTCCTAAGCAGATTAAGTTCGGAAATGGATAAAATCGGACCAAGGGGAAAAAAATTCCCCCTTGGAGAACTAAACCAACCTAATAAAAATCGCATTTTTTGCAGGGTTTTTTGTACTTTTGCTAAACAAATGCAGCATTCTTCTCTCAGATGAAGTTCGAAATCGCAAGAGAAGGTGCTCCCTAACGTCTCCCACCAACTTCCCCCAAAAAAAAAAACGCCCCTGGATTTTTTTATATTGTTTTTTTTTTTTACATTTTGGAGGGTATAAACGATTCGGCACAGCCGAATGTAACACTCTCACTGGTTTTTTATTTTTTTTTTTTACATTTTGGAGTGTATAAAAGATTCGGCATAGCCGAATTTAACACTCTCACTTGTTTTTTTCAATTACACTTCTCGACAAAAATTTTTTTTTTTTTTAGAGATTACAAAACTTTAAAAAAATAAGTTTTTGCATTTCATATTTCTGTTCTGCATATAAACCATTTTTGTCATTAATGAATTACTGAAATTAGAAAAAAAATAAAAAGTTGTCGATTAGTGTAATCGACTTAGAAAAATTTAAACATGTTTTTTGAACTCAGCGACCCCAAAAACATATAAAACGGTGATAAAATAATTTTGTCCAGCTAGATTTGGACTTGGAACCACTGTGCAACGGTGGCATAACCTTGTAAAAGTAAGGCTTTCTTAAATACTTTTTTTTTCACGAAAATGTGTAAATTTTGGGGGGTATTTATATGAAGACATAGACCTACGATGTCCATATGAATACGAAATAATCTTTATTAAATTTAAGTCGACACGTATTTTTGCCCTTGAGGATATTCCTATTAGTTCGGGAGTTATCGAAATTTTCCCGAAGGTCCACTTTGTTTCATAAGGGGACAACGAAATTTTAAAACTCTGATATGGCCCATAAGCCGAGACACCCCAACCTTAAAATCGTCTCTTTTATATATATTTTAAGTTTCAGGCAAATCGGTTCATAAGGGTTGAGATACTTCCCTTGTAGGTTAGGTTAGGTTAGGGGTGGCGGAGCTAAAAATTTTGAACTCCTCGCATAGATCGGCTGGTCCATAGCAATACCACATGTTCCTTCAACGACGTGGATAAAACGCGTTAGTCCATGTTGCATACAATTTAGCGCGCATAAGGTCCATAACTGCGATTTCCTCCAGATTCTCGAGTTCAGCTTTGCCTAAAAATTGTTTGCGATGCCTGGCCAATGCGGGGCATTTGCACAGGATATGTTCAACTGTTTCATCCGTATTCGGTTCATCACATCTTCTACAATTGGAATCAGAGATGAGTCCAATTGTTCTTGCGTGGAATACTTCCCTTGTAAGTCAGAACCTTTTTTTTGTATTTTTGAAATTGTATATTTCTTAAGTTAAGGAAAAAAAAAATCAAAACACTAATTTTCTTAAAGTTCCTGTACTCCAATTAAAATTTTTAAAAATTTATAAAGACTTCATTGTTTAAAAGACCTTCAGTTAGATTTAGTTTATTATAATTTTTTCTCTATTTAAATTTTTCATTGTTTACTTGACATTTATGGCGTATTCTAAGAATTCAACAGAAAATTTTAAATTTCTATAAAATTCTAAGAATTCTCGCAATATTTTCTTTTAAACTTTGTTAACTATTTGCAAATATAATAAGAAAAAGAAAAAAAAAAGAACAAAAAGAAAAAAACTGTTTGACATATACATTAAAATATTTACAAAGATGGTCATAAGCATACGCTTTTCTTTACTAAATGTGACACCCAGTTGACTTTTAATACACATATTACTATTTGTGTTAGGGTGGAATTTTTACTATGCAATTTTTATTTGTGTACCGGATTCTGGCTAAGAAATAAAAAAAAAAAATCCAATGCGCGTTTTTGAATTTTTTGATCGCAAAAAGTATGTGGGGCATTCCATACCAAATCACACATTTTCATACTCGACCCCCTTTTTATACCCTCCACTTGGTGATAAAGGGTATATATAAGTTTGTCATTCCGTTTGTAACTCATCGAAATATCGATCTGGGACAACATAAAGTATATATATTCATGATGCCCGATCGATTTTAAGCAATGTTGGCAATCGATACCTTTTCAATTCCATTATCCGTTTCAAAACCCTTTAAATTGAATACCGGTACCAATACCAATACCGAAACTCAGTTTTGGTATCGGATACCCGGTATCCAAAAACCTTTTCCTTCGGTACCGGTCGTACTGGTATTAAAACGGTTTTTCCTAAAAAAACATGTTTTTTTTTACAAAAAAAAAAAATTAATAGAAAATTTGTAATTTGTTTGCTTTTTGTAAATGAAAAATCGTACTCCAAATGCCTCCCCGAAGTCTCATGAAAATCAAAAAATCTTGGGGCACCCACATCGTGGATTAAGTAAAAATTTCAAAAAAAAATCACACTTCAACCGCTGTGCGGGAGCAGAAAAAATTATTGATTTTCACGAAATTTTTTGAAATCATTTAGACTCTCAATAGAAACTTTCTGAACCCCTTAGTATAGCTAAGTTTTTTTGGAGATTTTTATTTAATCCGCGATGTGGGTGCCCAAAGATTTTTTTTTGATATTTATAGGACTCCGTGCTTCAAAAATTATTAGCAAAACCGTGAATTTCAAATTGGTTTCACCTTTAGTTAACGTGTTGAAAAACGTCAGAAAATTATTTTAGTGTAAAATTTTTTTCGAGTGTAAGTTTTTTTTGCTTAATTGTAAAAATATTTGAAGGGCTTACTGCAAGAACTCGATAAGCAACATTTAATTTTGTGGTGGTTTTTCCCTTAAAACTTTTAAAATAATGTAGAAAATATAACTTTTGCAGAACTTTTATTCTTAATTTACTTGTACGAAAGGTTAAAGCAAGACTTCTGCCCAAAATCTGTCAATGGAACATCAGCAGAAGGCGAAAAATACGAAAAAATAAAAGGTTTCTTATCGAGTTCTTGCAGTAAGCCCTTCAAATATTTTTACAATTAAACAAAAAAACTTACACTCAAAAAAATTTTACTCTCAAAAAAAAAAATTTTTTTTTTTTTTTTAATGACTTTTTTTAGTTTTTTACTCAAAATAAAATATTTCTAATCAAAATTGGTTATTTTTTTTTAAGTTAGAAAACTAACTACCACTTTAAAAGGGCACCGTGGATATTCATGGATTCGGCTAAGTCGAATTTAACTCTTTTACTCTCTTTACTTATTTTTTTTACTTTTCTTTAACAAATGAAACATTTTTATGTCAGAATAGCTTCAAAGTCCTGCACTTTGATCAAGGGGATAAGAAAATTACAGTTTTCTCGGCCCGCCCCCTTTTGTAAGTGTGATCCGCAACGTCCCCGGCGACCCCCTAAGAAAACGGTATTTTTTTTTTTTTTTTACATTTTTAAGGGAATTTAGCAAAAATGCTAAAAATAAATACGTAAATACGTGGTTTAGTATTAAAATTGAAAAAAAAAAAAAATTTTAGTTTTTATGCGTTTTTTATATTTTTTGCATTTTTTCGATATTACCGGTACGTACCGGTATCGAGGTTTCGGTATCGTTAATACCGTAACCGATTCAACTCAAACACCGTAACCGATATTCGTTTCGATTGCCAACCTTGATTTTAAGACATTCTAGCGATGTCCGTCAAAAGTTATGAACGAAAATGTAAGCACACCTCAAAAATTTCAGAACATTCAACATAACCTAAAAATACAAAATGCTTTAATTCGGCTTCTGGTTGACATATGTGAACATAATTGAACACCAAATGGTATTTAAACAAGTACAAACATATTTTTTGACAAAAAAAAAAATCACGGATTTTTTTACCAAAATTTTTTTTTGCGGAAATTTTTTTTTTCAAAAAATTTTTTTTTTGTAAATAATTTCCTTTTAAATAAAATTGTTTGCAATAATCTTTTTGAAATTGTGGAGGGTATCACTACGAAACAAACGAAATGACAATCTTATCTATACCCTCTATCACTAAGTGGAAATATACATATTATGCCGAAGAAGTAAAAAAAGAAATCAAAAAATTTCAAACAACTTTAAAAGAGCCGAAGACTACTCCTTAATATCTCTAAATTAACAACAAAAAAAGTTAATTTTATTTTGTTCTTAATTCAGACATTTCAGAAAATATCTTATTGTTAGTGTTTTAAACGATGCCAAATATCACACTCTATTTAAGTTAGTTTTTCTTTGTCATTATTTTTTCCCCCAACATATTAAAACTATTTTCATTAGCCTTGGCCGAGTTAGTGTTTTTTTTTTTTCTGATATCTGTGTTTGACATAAGTTAGAGCAAAATAAAAAATATAAAAAAAATAATATTTAGAAAACTTAAATTGAGTTAAATGTCATGTAATGGATACTGCGAGCATGTGAGAGAATTATATGACAGAAACAAACCAGCAAAAAAGGAAATATATCATATGATGGTGTCAAAAATATAGTTTATTTGTGTTTTGTTTTTTGTTTTTAATAATTTCAACTTGTTTTCACAAAGAATTTTATAGTACACGGAAGTAACAAGGTTAAAAAAATATGATTTAATTCGTGCTTAATTTTGAGTTAGTAAAACTAAATAGGAGTACAACAAATTAGAGCATTTGTTTTGAAAGGAAAATGTGAATTTCAAAACATTGAACTTTATAATTTCTAAATGTGTTCCTCACTTGATTAATGATATTACTGCAGTGCAAAGTGGGAAAAATGGCAAAAATTTTGAAAATAATTCACCCATTCAGTAAGTACTAGATCGATAGCTAGAATTAGAAACACTCACAGCTAACATATTTTTGAGCTTTAAGGCAGCAGGGAGGCAGCAGATTCCAGATTGTACGTGCCTTTTACGTACAAACTACAAGTTGATGCCATTTTACTATAAATTTATTGATTCGGATAGATATTTAATTTAAGCTATATTAAAAATGCTGAGTAAACGGCGCCATGAAATAGCTCCCAATGAAATAACTCCCAATCAAATAAATGCCAAATATAATGAAATATCTTCCAAACCAAAAAAAAAATGAAATAAGTCCCAAGAAAAATGAAATCAGTCCCTAACAAAAAATGAAAGAACTAACAACGAAATAAATCCCAATAGGAACGAAATAAATCCATTTTTTTTTTGAATACACAGAAAATAATATCGTATATTTTATTTTAATTAAAATTTTAATTGTTTTTTAATTTAATATTAATTAAACTTTTAATTAATATAATTAATTGTTTAATTAAATTTTTAACTTTATTTTAATTAATATTTTAATTGTTTTCAAATTTAATATTAATTAAGTATTTAATTTATATAATTAAATGTTTAATTAAATTTCTAGCTTTACTTATTTTTGTTTTTTGTTTTGTTTTCCGTGTGTGTGCGAGTGTGTGTTTTTCTCTTGCATTGTATTACATACAAAAAAAATACATAAGTATAAAAAGTTTGTTGAAAGTTTTTTTTATTTTCCACATAGGTTATTGAATTCTCATTTTGTTTATAGTTTTATGTGTATGTATATGAAAGGTTTATAATCAACTTTATAGCGTCCAACCTGAATCAAATTACGTCGCGTAAGGCGTAACGCCCAATAATTTTTCGTTTCTAATATTCAAATGTGAGTAACCTAAATCAAACGGACGTAAAAATTTCAAATTTGATGTGTTTGTTTTTGTTTTTTTTTACGTCTTGCGCTACGCATTTGATTCTGGTTCGACCCATAAAATCATCTCACTGACTATGTCTTTACGGCATAAATAAATTTGGTAAAGTTTGAAGAAATATTTTTTTTAAACTATTTTGTTCAAAAAGAATGTTTTTACAAATTATTTCTTTTTTTTTTTAATGTAATATTTTTAATTAATTTTTTTAATTTATACAATTAAAATTTTAATTATTTTTTTTTTGAATTTTAATTAAATTTTTTAATTTATAGTATTAAGTTTTTAATTAAATAAATATCCATTTATTTTTAATTAACGACATACAAATATTTTTAATTTATTTGCGCATTTTAGTGATTGGTCCGGATTTAATTAATTTTTTAATTAAATCTACGAATTTTTTAATTATATATTTTTTTTATTTTTTTCTGTGTATTAACGTCCAAATTCATAAAAAAAAAATTAATTAATAACAGGTTTATTAATCGAATATCCATGCAAAATTAGTTTTAAAATTCTTTTATTAGCCCCCTTTAACTTTTATGAATTTGAAGGTAAATTTTTAACTGTCTAAATCACAAAAAAACTTTATTTGTATCTTTTTAAAATAACAAATCTCTGAAGCGCCTACAATCCCTTCTCAACTTTTTTGGAATGCATCTTACTGACCCATTGATTATATTTCTTTAAATGTTTGAATGATATCAGAATAATATTTCATGCAGAAAAATAACAGAAAATAAACTCAATAAAAATATGAACTGAAATTAAAAAAAAAAAAAATATAAATCATCTTGGTTAAAACAGTTAAGAAGCCAAGCATTAAACTTGAAAGCAGATTCCTAAAAGCCTTTTAGAGCTTCCAAGATTCTGTTTAATAAATGTGGTAACAAAACGATTATTTGTTTGAAAAGATTTGAATGCATATGGGTGGGAAGAAAGCGCCGCAGGGGAAAAATTTTTACAAGAGATTTTAACAAAAAATAAAAAAAAAAAATCGCGCGATTTTTTAAAATTTTTCAAATCTTTTCAAACATATAATCGTATTCCAACAACATATATTTCAAAATAAAGATAAGAGTGAGTGGGTTGTAAATGACCGAAGGTCCAACAATTTAAATAATCTAATGTGACCGCCAAACCAACAGGATCCAACATCTTCTTATTACACCGGATGAGGATCTTCAGTTTGTCATGCAATACCTCTTAATTTTTATAAATTAAAACCATTGTTGGAAGAACTCGAAAATTAAAGCAAACGTACACTCAGAAAATTATGTTAGTTACTACATGTTAGTTGTTTGTATATTTTACAGTAGTTAGTTGCTTTAAACTACAAAGTCAGTTGTTTTTGTATTAAAATTTTAAACAACTATTTCTGTTAGTTATTTTAAGTAGTTTTTTTGAATAACTAACAAAAAAGTACTGCAATGTAGTAACAGTTATTTAAAGTAGTTAATTTTATTTTTGTATCTCTGAAAAATTTTCGAAGTTTTTTTTTAAAAAATAAAAATAAATTTTAATTTTTTCTATTTTTCACATTAAAAAAAAAAAAAATTCTGATTAATTTTTATTAATAAATAAAAATTGTTTTATTCGACCTTTAAAATATTATATTTTGTGAGGATGTTTATTCTGGCTCGAGGTCATTATTTTCTTTACTAATTAAAACCATGATATTCTCATAGTATAATTTTCAAGAAAATTATTTTTTTGTTTTAAATTTATTTATGTTGGTCATTTTTGCAAGACTTAATCGACACGTGTTTCGGAATTTGTCAAGATTCCATTGTCAAGATTATTTAGCAAAAATAGAAACGATATACTACAAAGTAGCAAACGAGTCTAATGACAAATCGTTTTTGCACAAACTAAAACATTAATATCACATTGTGGATAGAGTCGAATATGTATTAATGTTTTAGTTTGTGCAAAAACGATTTGTCATTAGACTCGTTTGCTACTTTGTAGTATATCGTTTCTATTTTTGCTAAATAATCTTGACAATGGAATCTTGACAAATTCCGAAACACGTGTCGATTAAGTCTTGCAAAAATGACCAACATAAATAAATTTAAAACAAAAAAATAATTTTCTTGAAAATTATACTATGAGAATATCATGGTTTTAATTAGTAAAGAAAATAATGACCTCGAGCCAGAATAAACATCCTCACAAAATATAAAAAAAAAAAATTTGGAAAAAATATGGTCTTCAATTTTTTTCTGAAAAATTTTTTGAAAAAAAATTATATATTAATTATTTTATTTTTACTACATATTAGTTGTTTTGACTACAAATGTAAGTTGTTTTTACTACATAAGTCAGTTGTTTTTTGTCAGATAAAATAACTAACATTGTTAGTTGATTTAACTAAAAAAGAAGTTGACCCCAAAACAACTTACAAGGTATTTTAACTGACATTTTCAGTTGATTTTACTAACATAATTTTTTGAGTGTATTCTTTTTTTTTTATTTTGATTGACATTGATGTACTTCTAAGTGAATAGTTTTCTGAATTTATTAACAAGATAATTCAAAAAGCATTGAAAAAAAAAATTATTTTAGTTCGAGGTCATTTACTTTCCCCGTAATAAATTAACTTTTCCTGAAAATAACTAATTTTTATTAAAAATTAAAGAAACTTGAAAATTCAATAAGTTAAATTTTTATTTTCATAATTTTCTCTCAAACTGTTGAGAGTTATGTATTTCATTAAAAGAATTTGGGAGTTATTGCATAATGAAATAACTTCCAAACTTAAAAATGAAATAACTTCCAAAAAATTAAATAATCCCCGTTGATTTGGAAGTTATTTCATATTTCTTGGGACTTATTTCATTGGGAGTTATTTCATGGCACCTGAGTAAACATATTAATATTCATGAAAGTACTTGCCCTACTGGTTACACCGTCCGACATCCAATATTAAACATGACCCGGATGACATACGTCTGAAAGTAGAGATTAAATGGAGTATTTACTGCATTTACAGTTTTTCATTTCGTGATCCTGGTTCCTTTATAAAGGACTTCAAAGTTTTAAATTATACATTTTGTAAAATATTTTTGAAATATTTGTACCTGTCCTAGGATGACACTGGTGATGACAAATGAAAGAAGAAGATCTCCCCTAATACTTTCATTTTTTTATTTTACCATATCAAGATAAAAGGATGTGAATAAAGTCATTTGAAAACATTGTCAAAATATTTTGTTGAAAATTTTGAATGATATTGAAGGATACATTTTTGAAGGGACTTATCTTACTTCATTTTTCCTGATATGTAAAAATAATAAAATTGGAAAATTGGAAAATCTCTTTCATTTGCCGCTACTAGTGGCATCGTAAGACAAGTACAAATATTAAAAAAATATATTTATAAAATTTAATCCTCTAAAACTTTGAAGTCCTTTTAAAAGGAAACAGGATCAACAAAAACAAAACAGTAAATGCAGTTTTACTACATATAGTCTCTAGTTTCAAACGTTTATTATCCAGATCATGTTCTACGACTTTTTTATTTTTGTCGGACGGTGTTACTGTTTTAAATACACCAATACCCCAGTTTGCGTCGCTTCGGTTTGCGTCGTTTCGAAGTTGCGTCGTTTTAAAATTTCTCTGATTTCGAAGTTGCGTTGTTTTGGTTTCAGTTTGCGTCGCATTGCTTCGAAGTTGCGTCGCCAGTGCTTCGATTTGCGTCGTTGATATAAAAATGTGTGTACAAAGCTAAAACAAAAAAAAAGGGGATTTCCCGTTTTTATTTCAGTTTGCGTAGCATGATTTCGAAGTTGCTTCGTTAGTGCTTCGATTTGCGTCGTTAATATAAAAATGTTTATACAAAGCTTGCTTTTATACTTGCTTTTATAATATGAATTATTTATTTTTATCTTAGTATTTTTATGTTTTTGTTATGTTTTTTTACGGTTTTCTCATGAATTGTTATATTTTTATTTTAATTAAAACTGTTTTCAAAAAAAAAAACATACAAAAAAATTGCATTTTTTATTGAAAAATCTAATTTTTCTGCTAAAATTAAATTAAATGAAAATCAATACAAATGTATGGAAAATCGTGCTTCGGTTTGCGTCGTTTCGGTTTGCGTCGCGTTTCTCAGGTCCCAATTAACAACGCAAACCGGGGTATTGGTGTAAACTACAAACAGTTTATGATATAATTTTCTTAGCGTATATTTATTTCACTAGTTTTCGCAACAAAAATTTAATAAGCGGATTAAGTTATCATGCAAAATTTTTTCCCTTAATATACTCCACATTCTGCAAATTTTGACACCAAATGCAGCCAAAACAAAAAAATATTTTTTTTTCCAAAATACGATTGCGAACTTCAACCGGTTATAGGGAGGCAAAAACAGACTTCAATATTTTTTTTTGATTATTTTTCCCATTATCACCTCTTGAAAGAGCATCGTTTTTTGCAATTACCTTAAATTTTATTTTTCGGGACAGGCTATTTTACACCCATTTTAAGCGCTGCCTCTTTTGTTTTCTCCCCCTCCCTTTTGAAAATCACTTAAAATCTTTTCAATATCCATTTATTTTAAATTTTATTATCCCTTTTACATTTCCTGTTAATATATTTCTTAAAACTGTATTACCTTTACGTTTTATTGCTGTTCATTTCGATTACGTTATTGTCATCATTATCGTCTACATCATATTTAAACGGAAACGGATATTTGATTGTATTTGGTCAATAGGAAATGACCAATGACACTTGTCTCCGTATCGCTGTATGTGTGTTACACTAACAAAATTATCTGTTAAAGTAGTTGTCAATTTTAGTATCTGCTATTTGTATGATTGAAAGGTTTCCTGTTGTAAATCACAAAAAATGGGGGAGACAAATACGATTTAACAAATAAAAATTTTATAAAATGGAATTGTGTTAATAGATCTTTATTGTTTGCAGGAGAATAAATGATTAAAGATATTTTTTTTAAAGCAAATGCTAATTTTAAAAATAAGTGTCATAGATTTTGAAACAAATCCGTAAATAAAAACTATTTGGTTTGAAGACATTTCTCTTGTAGGAATAAGAACCTAGATTCTGAGGTTTTCGTAAAGAAAAATTAATTGTTTTTGAGACATTTTTTAAGATATTTTTTTATTTAAGGTGGGTAAGTTTCTCGGTTTTCACGTGAAAATCTGTCAAACTCCATATAAAAAAAAACATAAATTTCACACTGGCTTTACAAAAGCGTAAAAATTTCGCTGAAGAGGTATTCTGTTCACTGGTGAAAAACCGGCAAAATAACCCGGTATATGTTGCATCAATACGCATCAACACTATAAGCAACATTTTTTTAAATTGTACAGACCATTTAAAAAGCGGTGAAATTTAACATTCAGATGTAAAATGAAGTAATTATAAGTGTTTGGGACTGTAAACATTAATAATATCACATAACTTACCAAAAAATATTATTTAAGAGCCCCCGCACAACAATGTCGGAGCGGTTGACGTTTTCGGTCATGAGAGAGTATAGGCGCAAAACAAAGACGGCAGCGGAAAATCCTGTCATATGTTGATTTTTCCACTATATTTCTACTTTTTCGTCACTTTTTTATTTAAATAAATTGTATTTTTAATTATCAATATGATTTTTTCATATTGATTTGTTTTTTTTTTTTTTGGTGTTTTTTCAATTTTAATATTTTTTCTTTTTAGAGATCATATTTTTTTGTTTACTTTATCGAAAAAAATCGAAATATTTGTAAAAAAGTGGCAACATTTTCATTTTAAAAACTAAGGGAGAGAGAGAAACCGACACAAAAATAAAATTGATTTTATTCTGGCGGTTTTCGGTCGAGCGTTTTTTCATGCCAAATTTGTATGAAAAAAACGTCACCGGCATTGTTGTGCGGGGACTCTAAAGTTATTTTATGTATTCTGACGCGCAAAACATAACCAAACATATGACTGTCAAATTTTCGCTACAAATTAATTGATGTTTCGAAACATTTTTTTTTCACCGGTGAACAACTTACTTAGCTTTAGATGGAAAATAATTGGATTCTTACGCTTATTTCATACAGAAAATTGATGCAGTGGGTTGTTAATAAAATTTAATATATCGTAGCGTATGAGTGTTGTCAAATTTAATATAACTTATACGCTTTGTGAGCACATTGAGGCCAAATGAAATTGTTTTTTTTTTTTTGAAACTCGATGGGCCTGTTAACAAGTAAGTTTTTTAAATAAAAATTATAACCGTTATGTCCCTGTAAACAAGTGAAAATATTAATACTTCTGTACGAAATTTCTATACCCTCTAATTGTAAAAAAAAACTAAAAGTGTAAATTCAAAACGGGTGAAACAAAGAATACCCTCCACAATGCCAAAAACATTTTTTAGTGATTTTAATTACACTGTGCTACACTAAAAATATGCAGAGGTTCTCATATGAAAATTCGAGTTGGTTGGAGTCCATAGAGTACGGAGTAGGGTTGCAAAAGTTGGTACAATTGTACTTTTTTTGGTATAATTCGAAGCTCAAAAGTACAATGGTACATCAATGACTTATTTGGTACAATTTTAAATCCTTCTCAGTTGTTCTTTATGATTGGATCCATGTTTGGCCAGATCTGAAATTGGCGTAGAAATACATACAAACCAAATTTAAGTTAAATAGGCATATAAGGATGCCAATAGACAGATTTAAGCAAATATCGGGAGGACGTTTGTATGGAAAATAATTAAATGGACCGACAGAGTGACGGCCAATCATAGCAAAATCGACTCAATAAGTAATTATCCATCGGAATATTTAAAGGTGGCAAAGCGTACTTTTTTTCAAAAATTATGTGTATTCGGAAATGTACTTTTGAAAATTGTTTTTTTTTTTTTTTTTTAATTTGATATTACTTATAACGATAGAATGATATGAAAGAATGCTTCAATCAGCGCTGAGAAGATACATGATTTCACTGCATCAGCAATAGCGCTCTTTCAGTGCAACCAAATAATGCTCTGAACTGTGACATCGCCCACAGGAGTCATGCAATAATTCAGGCGGTCTGGATGCACTCTTTGAGTCTTGAGTCCTTTCCAAAAGCTGCTTCAAGTTCAGCACAAATTTCTGCTGGGAACATTTTTTCGGTCCTTTTTTTTAATAAAAAATAAAAAAAAGATTTTTGGTACAATTGGGGTCGAAAAAGTACAATTTTAGGACATTGTTGGTACAATTTTGTTGTTCTCATTCTGCAACCCTGGTACGGAGGTACTTATAGTTTTTCTCGATCACTTCGTTTAGTACTTTTATTAAAAGCAAATGTGTTGAAAAACCGAAATTCTTATATTAAAACTTAAAAAAATTAAAACTTTATTGTTTACAAAGTAGAGAAGGCGCGTGAGTGGATTTTGACTCACACTCCCTCACGTTCACGCAAACAATAATCGAATCACTCACGCAATTTTTCTTTACTCACGCTCGCTCACTATTCACGTGCGTAATAAAAAAATTATTTACGCTCATAAGAAAATAAAATTTTGTCTGGCACTGGCTGGCACGGTGAGCCTCAGCGATGTTTAGGTTGAACTTTAGTGTAGACGAAAAGTCTAAGTGCAGTTCGATTTCTACAATGAAATTTCAATGTCACAAAACTGTTAACAGCGAAATCGTAGCTGCTCGCATTCGCGAGATAACGCGAAAACAGTGTTTTTTCATTTTTAAAATTTTGAAATTGAAGTTTTTTAAATATTTTCAAAAACTGAGTACCCGAGTAAAAAAGTTCCTATATAGTTGTATATAATTTTATAAACATCATATATGATTAAATAGAATTATATAGAATTTGATGCGAAAAATTAGTTGATAAAACTATATAAAATTTGATCAATGTTTCATATATTTTGATAAATTTTTTATATAATTTTATGCGAAATTTGGACCCCTATTTTTATATAATAAAAGCAAAATTATATAATCAGATGTAGTTATATAAAAATATATAAAATTGTTAAAACTGTATAAAACTATATAAAGTTACATAAAATTATATATAATTTTATATAATTAAAACAAAATTTTATGATTTATATAAAACTTGATATAATTTTATGTAACTTTATAAAATTATATATTGTTTTATATAATTTGATATAGTTGTATATAATTATATCTGATTATATAAATTTGCTGTTGTTATATAAAAATAGGGGTCCAAATTTCGCATAAAATTATATAAAAAATTTATCAAAACATAAGTAACATTGATAAAATTTTATATGGTTTTATCGACTCATTTTTCGCATCAAATTCTATATAATCATATATAATGTTTATAAAATTATATACAACTATATTAAAACTTTTTTACTCGGGTATACAGTTTAAATTGTACTTACTTAAAGGTCACAGAACAGTAAACACCAAAATCCTATCTTCTTTATTTCGCGAGAAATCGCAAAAATAAATTTTTGCTGTTTTTGTTTTCGTTTTTTATCTTAAGATAGGTTTCATTAAAATTTTGTAAAAACATGGTATGCAGTTTTACTTGTACTTGATCAAAGATCACACAGCTGTTGACATCGAAATTGTAGGTGTTAAATTTCGCGAGATAATTATATAGTTTTTTTTATATTATTTATTTATATTTTAAAACCGGTTCTTTAGAAATAATAAAAAAAGTGGCATGCAGTTTGATTTGAGCATGTTGGAAGAAATTAAAACTGCCCACAAAAAAAATTATAGCTGCTCACTTTCGCGAGAAATAGCGAAAAACAGCTTTTTGGGGGTATTACTTGTTTTGATTAATAAAAGAAGTTTCTTTAACATTGTTGAAAAACACGAAATGCAGTTTGATTTGCTATTAATTAAAGGTGATAATTCTGTTAACATTTAAATTCTAAGTAGCTACTCAATTCTTCGAGATATCGCTAAAAAACTCGCTAAACTACTTTTCATTCATTATTTTGTGTTATTTTTGGTCTGTAAAAACATTTACTTCAATTAACGACAAAAATGTGGTATGCAGTTTGAGTTCCAGGTTATTAAAGTGGACGAAACTGCAAGCATAAAAATTATAGATGATCAATTTCCCGAGAAATTGCTAAATTACTGTTCAAGCTTTTATATTAATTAATTTATTTTTTCTTTAGTGTCTAAAATAAAGAAAAAAAATCAAGAAATGACAAATATATTGTATGCAGTTCAAATTTTATGTTGTTAAAGGTGGCAAAACTGCTCAAATCAATATCTTGACTGCTAATTTACGAGAAAAATAATTTTTTTTTCCAAATTTTATTTATTTTTTTTAATTGTGCAATTTCTCGCGAAATTGAGAAGATATGATTTCGATGTTAACTGTTTTGTGACCTGTAAATAAATACAATTAAATCTGCATACTCAGTTTTTGAAGATATTTAAAAACTTCATTGTCAAAATTTTAGAAAATACAAAAACACTAATTTCGCGATATCTCGCGAAAGCGAGCAGCTACGATTTCGCTGTTAACAGTTTTGTGAGATTTTATCATGTAGAAATCGAACTGCGTTTACACTTTTCGTCGACACTAAAGTTCAACCTAAACATCGCTGAGGCTCACCGTGCTGGACTTAATATTAAGAATATTTAGATATAAGATATGAAAACTTATTGTTAGTTTACGGTATTTAAGTGAAGATTCAAAAAATAAAATATGAAAAAAAAATGTGTGACTCACGTCAGATTCAATCACGCTTACGCGTGAGTCACGCAAAATCTACTCACGCAATAAAATTTTCTTACCAATTTTTATTTTATTTTTGTAACAAGTCATGGTAAATTAGCTCTCTTAAACATCAAAAAATATAAAAATCAATTAGATATTGAATAAGTTTTGCTAAGTTTTGAAATAACATGATTTTCAGATTTTTAAATTTTATTTTAAACCAGCCGTTACCAACCTATGGTACGCGTACCACTAGGGGGTACGCGAAACTGTCCGCGGGGGTACTCAAAATTTTAGTAACTTGGACACTTTTCTTAGATTAACCTTTCAATGCTGGTTCCGCATCTGGCTTCCAAAGTTTTACATAACGTCAGGTTTTTAAGAAAGTTGAGATCAAAGTTTAAAACGTATTTTTGTGCAATTTAGAGAGCATTTTTTTCGATATTTTGAGATCTGACCACTTGTTTTCGATTAACCTTTCGATGCTGATTCCGAATATGATTCCCAAATTTTTCTAAAATATCAGGTTTTTGAAAAAATGTATGTCAAAGTAAGACGGTTTCTAATAGAATGGAAATTTTGGTACCATTTTGTTAAGCTCAAAATGTTCTTTCATTGTACAATGTACATATATATGGGGGTGTTTCATTCGAAAAGTCACGGAATTGTTAATCTGCCTCTGTATTAAAAAAAACATTTAAGAAAAATCAAAAACATTATATTTCCGCCCTCTGGATGTGTTTTTAGAACTTTTTTAAGATTTCAAAAAACATCCGTTGTTTTAAATTTTCGTATAGAATCGACTTTGCAATATTTTCAGCTGTTTTTGAACCATTATAAAATCAGCTCAAAATCCTCGTTTTCAGAGGCATTGAATCACCCCAAGGAGCGAAAATTTGTCCCAAAAAATACCACCATTGTTTTGATCTCCCCTAAAGCTTTCAAAAAAATGATAATACCCGCAGATAAAATTTCAAAATTAACTTAACTAATATTTATATGAGAAGTTTTTTAACGAAAACAAAAAACTCGTTAGGGGGTACGCGTCTGACAAAATTTAAATTTAGGGATACGAGAGCCAAAAAGGTTGGTAACCGCTGTTTTAAACCACAATTTTTTTTACATGTCATTAAATATTTAAAAAATTAGGGGTATCGCTGTCTCAATTAATTTTTGGAATTATTTGAGTTTTTCGGATTTCAAGGAATTTAAATATTCAACAATTTTTCTTATGTTTTTCCAACATAAACTGAACCAATTGTCTTTGTCAGCCAAAAAAATTTTACAGTCAAAAAAAAAAATTTTTACTCACAAAAAAAGAAAAATTCTTAAAAAAAAAATTTTTTTTTGAGTGAAAATTTTTTTATGTGTAAATTTTTTTTGTGATTCTAGAGATATTATTTTTTGAGTGACAATTACACTGTTTTAACTATTTTTGTAAAAAAAAAAAACAAAAAAAATTGTTAAAAATTCAAATTCCTTGAAATCCGCGAAATTCAAATACTTCCAACAATTAAGTGCGACAGCGGATACCCCTACTTTTTGGAATATTTCATTTTAAGGATGAATTTTGTAAATGACATGCAAAAAAAAATTGTGGTTTTTGGAGTTTTGTTTAAAAAATTTTCAGAAATTTAAAAATACTCGTTCAAACTATCCCCTTAAAATAAATGGTACATCCCAGCAAAACTTAGATTACCGAATAAGGTATAAAATAAGGTATAGGATCTCTTATTTTATACATTGCAGCATTGATGATTTTAACAGGCGATGAGACTCAAAGTAATGCATACACATTATCACAAAGAATACCAGTAAGGTATAAAATAAGTCATAAATTTATAACGAAGAATACGAGTAAGGTGTAAAATATATGATATTTTATAGGTTACGAGAAATGAAATAATATAGCAGGGTAATTCCAAAAATTTTCGCCCCACTGTTCGGAAACATGCCTTTGGACGCCACTGAGAATTTGGCTCATAGATATCCACGTTTTTATGAGATATGTTGCATTTTTGGATTTTCAAAATTTGCTGTAGTTTTCAAATTATCGCGGGTCAAAGTTCGACTTTTTTAGCAAAAGTCAGAAAAAAACATGACGTTTAACGTGCTCTAACTTTTGAACTAATAATCCGATTATCAGAAGTAATGGCTCATATGAAAGCTTAATTCTTCTTCTTTTAGGAAATATTTTTAAAAAAATACGGTTTTTTTTCAGAAGTGTTGCAAAAATTCAAAAACATTTTTTTTTGCGAATATTTAAAAAAACACATCTTCGATTTTTTTTAAAAAAAGGTTGGGGATAAACAATACTCTTTTGTACAACATATCCAAAATTCAGAGTGGGATCCCAATGGGATCAAAAAATATTCTGGTTTTAGTACGAAGTTCTTAAATTTTACCTTAGAAAAATAAAATTTTATGTTTCTTCAATATAAAATTTTATGTTTCTTCAATATAAAAATTTAAATTTTCAAAGAAAATTATACTATTAAAATTACACTGTTTTAACTATTTTTGTAAAAAAAAAAAACAAAAAAAATTGTTAAAAATTCAAATTCCTTGAAATCCGCGAAATTCAAATACTTCCAACAATTAAGTGCGACAGCGGATACCCCTACTTTTTGGAATATTTCATTTTAAGGATGAATTTTGTAAATGACATGCAAAAAAAAATTGTGGTTTTTGGAGTTTTGTTTAAAAAATTTTCAGAAATTTAAAAATACTCGTTCAAACTATCCCCTTAAAATAAATGGTACATCCCAGCAAAACTTAGATTACCGAATAAGGTATAAAATAAGGTATAGGATCTCTTATTTTATACATTGCAGCATTGATGATTTTAACAGGCGATGAGACTCAAAGTAATGCATACACATTATCACAAAGAATACCAGTAAGGTATAAAATAAGTCATAAATTTATAACGAAGAATACGAGTAAGGTGTAAAATATATGATATTTTATAGGTTACGAGAAATGAAATAATATAGCAGGGTAATTCCAAAAATTTTCGCCCCACTGTTCGGAAACATGCCTTTGGACGCCACTGAGAATTTGGCTCATAGATATCCACGTTTATATGAGATATGTTGCATTTTTGGATTTTCAAAATTTGCTGTAGTTTTCAAATTATCGCGGGTCAAAGTTCGACTTTTTTAGCAAAAGTCAGAAAAAAACATGACGTTTAACGTGCTCTAACTTTTGAACTAATAATCCGATTATCAGAAGTAATGGCTCATATGAAAGCTTAATTCTTCTTCTTTTAGGAAATATTTTTAAAAAAATACGGTTTTTTTTCAGAAGTGTTGCAAAAATTCAAAAACATTTTTTTTTGCGAATATTTAAAAAAACACATCTTCGATTTTTTTTAAACAAAGGTTGGGGATAAACAATACTCTTTTGTACAACATATCCAAAATTCAGAGTGGGATCCCAATGGGATCAAAAAATATTCTGGTTTTAGTACGAAGTTCTTAAATTTTACCTTAGAAAAATAAAATTTTATGTTTCTTCAATATAAAAATTTAAATTTTCAAAGAAAATTATACTATTAAAATTTTGAAAAACATTCAAAACATTAGAAATTTAAATTTTCTAAGGGAAAAATATGAGAACCTCGTACTTAAAACAGAATAGTTTTTGATCCCATGGAGATCCCACTCTGAATTTTGAATATGTTATACAAAACATTGTTATTTTTCACCAGAATTTTTTAAAAAAAAATCGAAGATGTGTTTTTTTAAATATTCGAAAAGAAAAAATGTTTTTGCATTTTTGCATCATTTCTGTAAAAAAAAACTGTGTTATTTTAAAAATATTTTCTAAAAGAAGAACCCCAGCTTTCACATGAGCCTAAATTTGTGAAAATCGGTTCATTGGTTAAGAAGTTACAGCTCTTTAAACGTGATGTATTTTTCTTACTTTTGCTTAAAAGTCAATCTTTGACCCGCCATAATTCGTTAAATACACCAAATGTAAAAAAACGATATATGGTACATATATCATCCCAGCAAAACTTTGGTAATGGGTAGTGATTATATAACACATTACCAGGTAATGTATATACCTTATTTGTAGCATTATTTTAGGATGTCTTACCAAACATTTGTTCCACAACGTATTATTTTAAAGTGAAAAATAAGGCATTACTAATAATTTGCTACGTTATGCATGATTATTGGAAAAATGTATTTCATATTTATTATTTCTAAACATTATATCATGGATGATTTATATTTGGTTACATTATGTATTATTTAAAAGTTTGAAATAATGCATTATTTAGAATTAAATGCATAATGCATTACAATAACATAAAAAAAAATTATTTTATAAAAAAATGCATAAGTTTAAACTAGAGATGGGCTCACGACAAGAAATTTCTAACGACACACACTCACTAGCATATTATATCTACTTACACTCACTTACAATCACGTGAGTAAATTTAATACAAAATTACTTTTTCACTACTCGTAACACCTTATATATTACGTTCTGGTATGCTATATTATATACCTTACTCGTAACCTATAAAATATCATATATTTTACACCTTACTGGTATTCTTCGTTATAAATTTATGACTTATTTTATACCTTACTGGTATTCTATGTGATAATGTGGATGCATTACTTTGAGTCTCATCGCCTGTTAAAATCATCAATGCTGCAATGTATAAAATAAGAGATCATATACCTTATTTTATACCTTATTTGGTAATCTAAGTTTTGCTGGGATCTTCTCAATTTAGCGAGAAATCGCGAAATTAAAAAAAAAAAAAATAAAAATTGTAAAAAATTTTATTTTTTGCGTAAATTCGCAGTCATGATATTGATTTGAGCAGTTTTACCACCTTTAACCACATAAAATTTAAACTGCATACAATATATTTGTCGGTTCTTGATTTTTTTATTTTATTTTAGACACTAAAGAAAAAAATAAATTAACTAATATAAAAGCTTGAACAGTAATTTTACAATTTCTCGGAAAATTGATCATCAATAATTTTTCTGCTTGCAGTTTTGTCAACTTAAATAACCTCGAATTCAAACTGCATACCACGTTTTTTTCATTAATTGAAGGAAATGTTTTTACAGACGAAAAGTAACACAAAGTAATGAATAAATAGTAGTTAAGCGAGCTTTTTAGCGATATCTCGAAGAATTGAGCAGCTAGAATTAAAATGTTAACAGCCGTATCACCTTTAATCAATAGAAAATCATGCTGCATTTCGTGTTTTTCAACAATATTAAAGAAACTTCTTCTATTAATCAAAACAAGAAATACCCTCAAAAAGCTGTTTTTCGCTATTTCTCGCGAAAGTAAGCAGCTATATTTATTTTGTGGGCAGTTTTAATTTCTTCCAACATGTTCAAATCAAACTGCATACCACTTTTTTTTATTATTTCTCAAGAACCGATTTTAATCTATATATATAAAAGAGTAATGTGACTGACTGACTGACTGACTTATTGACTGATTCATCATCGCCCAGCCCAAACCGCTAAAGCTAGAGACTTGAAATTTGGACTGTAGGTTCACCTCCCGGAATATAGATCCACTAAGGCTGGATTTTTGCCAGTGTTGATTCTAAGGGGGTAAAAAGGGTAAAAAACTGTACTTTTGGTACTTTTTATATCTCCTGAAATAATGGTCATAGAGACTTGAAATTTGGACTGTATGTTTACCTCCCGGAACATAGATACACTAAGGCCAGATTTTTTCCAGTGTTGATTCTAAGGGGGTAAAAAGGGTAAAAAACTGTACTTTTGGTACTTTTTATATCTCATGAAATAATGGTCATAGAGACTTGAAATTTGGACTGTATGTTCACCTCCCGGAATGTAGATCCTGTAAGGCTGGACTTTTGCAAATGTTGATTCTAATGGGGTAAAAAGGGTAAAAAACTGTACTTTTGGTACTTTTTATATTTTCTCAAATAATTGTCACAGAGACTTGAAATTTGGACTGTATGTTCACCTCCCGGACTGTAGATTCACTAAGGCTGGATTTTCGCCAACGATGATTCTAAGGGGGTAAAAAGGGTAAAAAACTGTACTTTTGGTGCCTTTTTTATTTCCTTAAATATTGGTATTAGAAACTTGAAATTTGCAATGTAGGTTTACCTCCCGGAAAAAAAATCACTAAGGCTGGATTTTTGCCAATGTTGATTCTACGGGGGTAAAATGGGTAAAAAAGTGTACTTTTGGTACTTTTTATATCTCCTGAAATAATAGTCATAGAGACTTGAAAATTGGACTGTATGCTCACCTCTCGGAATAAAGGCTGGATTTTTTCCCCAATGATAATTCTAAAGGGGTAAAAAGGGTAAAAAACTGTACTTTTGGTACCTTTTACATTTGCTTAAATAATGGTACTAGAAACTTGAAATTTGTAATGTAGGTTCACCTTCCGGAAAAAAGATTTAATAAGGCTGGGTTTTTGCCAATGTTGATTCTACGGGGGTAAAAAGGGTAAAAAAGTACGTTTTATAAAAAGTACCTTTTATAAAAAGCACCTTTTATAAAAAGTACCTTTTATAAAAAGTACCTTTTATAAAAAGTACCTTTTAAAAAAAGTACCTTTTATAAAAAGTACCTTTTATAAAAAGTACCTTTTAAAAAAAGTACCTTTTATAAAAAGTACCTTTTGAAAAAGTACCTTTTATAAAAAGTACCTTTTGAAAAAGTACCTTTTATAAAAAGTACCTTTTATAAAAAGTACCTTTTATAAAAAGTACCTTTTTTAAAAAGTACCTTTTATAAAAAGTACCTTTTTTAAAAAGTACCTTTTATAAAAAGTACCTTTTATAAAAAGTACTTTTTATAAAAATAACCTTTTATAAAAAGTACCTTTTATAAAAAGAATCTTTTATAAAAAGTACCTTTTATAAAAAGTACCTTTTATAAAAAGTACCTTTTATAAAAAGTACCTTTTATAAAAAGTACCTTTCATAAAAAGTACCTTTTATAAAAAGTACCTTTAATAAAAAGTAACTTTTATAAAAAGTACCTTTTATAAAAAGTACCTTTTATAAAAAGTACCTTTTATAAAAAGTACCTTTTATAAAAAGTACCTTTTATAAAAAGTACCTTTTATAAAAAGTACCTTTTATAAAAAGTACCTTTTATAAAAAGTACCTTTTATAAAAAGTACCTTTTATAAAAAGTACCTTTTATAAAAAGTACCTTTTATAAAAAGTACCTTTTATAAAAAGTGCCTTTTATAAAAAGTACCTTTAATAAAAAGTACCTTTTATAAAAAGTGCCTTTCATAAAAAGTTCCTTTTATAAAAAGAACCTTTTTTAAAAAGTATCTTTTATAAAAAGTACCTTTTATAAAAAGTACCTTTTAAAAAAAAGTACCTTTTATAAAAAGTACCTTTTGTAAAAAGTACCTTTTATAAAAAGTACCTTTTAAAAAAAGTACCTTTTATAAAAAGTACCATTTATAAAAAGTACCTTTTATAAAAAGTACCTTTTATAAAAAGTACCTTTTATAAAAAGTACCTTTTATAAAAAGTACCTTTTATAAAAAGTACCTTTTATAAAAAGTACCTTTTATAAAGAGTACCTTTTATAAAAAGTACCTTTTATAAAAAGAACCTTTTATAAAAAGGAATGTAGGATTTTTCGGTGAAGAAAAAAACCTGGAAGAGGTACTTTTTGGAAATTTCGTTTCTAACGGGGGTAAGAAAGTGTACTTTTGGTACTATTTTTTGGTTCCTATAATAATGACCGTTGAAGCTTGAATTTTGGAATGTAGGGGACTTCGGTGAAAAAAACATTCTGCTAAAGTATTTTCAAAAAATTCTGTTTCTAGAGCTGTAAAAAAGTGTTTTTTTATATTTTTTATATTTCATGAAGTAATTATCCTACACCGAAAAAAATTCCTGCCTTATATGTACGAAAACGTTCGTACATTGTACGAAAAATTTCGTTGTTTCGCACCACGAAATTCTTGCGTACAATGTACAAAATGCACGAAATTGTTTCGTAAAATAAACGAAATTGTTTTTGTATTTTACAAAAAAATTTCGTAAAATAAACGCAATAAATTTTTGTGTTTTACGAAAATTTTCGTAAAATAAACGAAATATCTTTTGTGTTTTACGAAAATTTTCGTAAAATAAACGAAATATTTTTTTTTTTTACGAAATTATTTCGTAAAATAAATGAAATATTTTTATTTTTACGAAAATTTTTTGGTAAATAAAAAAAAATCCTTAAATTAACGAAATTACATGTAAAAATTATTTCTTGAGAATAAGAACAACGTTTTCAACGTTTTGACAGCAACATTTCCAAGCAATTAATTGTTTCTTCTTAACAGAGACTTATAAGATTTCATTCTATTTACAGTGATTATGTTTAAGGCTACGTTCACACTACAAGAACTTATGATGATATGTTGAGATGATTTTTTTGGAGGACCACCTCCCCACTTGTAAAAAAAAACTTATATCATCAAGCCTCAAATTTTATTTGATCCGATTAGCCTCAAATTTTAATTGATCCTTAAAATGAATAAAAACCAAGAGAGAACTTTTAAGTCGGCTGTGCCGAATTTTTATTACCCTAAATATGTAAAAAAAATATCAGAGTTATCATTTTTGAAATTAATTCTTTATACCCACGACCACAAGGCATTTTCTAATCCCCTGGGTCGAAGCTCATTACTTTAATTTTTTTTTGACATAAAAATGTTTCGTTTTTTTAACAAAACAACAAAACACTTTAAAAAAATTGGTTTTCCAGAGGTTGGTTTAAAGAAATAAAACTTTTTTGGCCACATACGAACTTAACCTGCTGATGACCAAAAGACTTGTTCCGTGGTATCCGTGTTTTATATAGACGGACATTAATATAATGCTTAGAATTTATCATGGATAAATATAAAAACACCCTTTAAGCATGCATTTAAAGATTTCTTCTTTTTTCATTAGTTTTGTAAAATTACAAAATTCTTGATTATTTTTTTTTTGTAATATAAAGTCCACTTTCGTATATTTTACGAAAGAAGTTTTTACGAATTATTTTCGTAAAAATACGAAATATACATTCGTATATTTTACGAAAGAGTCATTTACATTCTTTTTTTCGTTACTTTCGTAAAATTACAAAAGTTTTTACAACATTTTTTTCGTAACATGTAGTCAACATTCGTAAATATTACGAAAAAAATATTTACTAATCATTTTCGTTAATTTCGTAAAAATACGAAATTCTGTACTAAAGTTTTTCGTAATATGTAGTCAACTTTCGTGTATTTTACGAAAATAAAAAGTACGAAACTTTTTTTCGTAAAATGTTGCATGGATTTTTTTCGGTGTAGGCACTGAAATTTTTAATGCTTTAAAAAGTTATTTTTTGGAAATTCTGTTTCTAAGGGTCGCGACCGATCGTAAAGGGGATAAAAAGTGCAAATTTGGTTATTCTTATATTTCTTGAAATAATGGTTCAGAAACTTGATGTTTTAAATAAAAGATCACCTAGCACAAAAAAACAGTTTTTGGAAAATATAATTTTACGGGGAAAAGGGGGCAAATGGTTATTTTGAGATATCTAACTAATGAACTAAAAGCCGCAGAAATAACACCCAAGACAAGGACATATTTTAAAATTTTAGGGTAAAAAGGTGTACCTGGTAACAGTGCACGGTGGTCAATTCCGGCCAAAAATCAATAACTTCTTTATTTCTGCATGTAAATAGCTCAAATTTAATATTCGAATTAAGAATAACATATCTGATACCCTGCCCAAATGTTGGACCTACAAATACAGTGGTTGGCCAAATAATCATGGACGTCCCAAATGTATCAAACATGTCTGCATATAAACAGCAATAATTTAATATCCGAATTAAGAATAATATATCTGATCTCTTTTCAAAACGTTGGACATACAAATATAGTGGTTGGCCAACTAAGCATGGACGTGTCAAATGTATCAAACAAATTAAGGTGGGGGTTGGAACTAAAAGAAACAGCCTTAGTGTTAGCAATATTTTAAAAAAATAGATACGCAATACTTTTAATTCTGTTTTTTTATTTGAAACATTAGCAATCGTAATATTTTTAAAAGTTTAAAAGACAAATAATTGCCAGGGTTTTCAGTTAATTGTGGAATGCTATTTTTTAAAGGACAAAATGGCCGCAATTGTACAGCAAAAACAACTAAACCGATTTTGATGACATTTTTTTTTTGATTTGCAGATTATTTAATTTTCTAATACTTATCGTGACAATTTTTTAAAATTTGGCGTAATTAATATTTGAATGAAAGAAGAAATTGAAGTTTTTCTATTTTTTGAGTTTACGTTAGCATATCTTCAACAAAAATCAATTTTTTTCCAAAAAAAATGGCCACGTTAAGTGCTTGACAATGTAATTATCTACAGATCAAAAAAAATATCATCAAAATCGGTTTAGTAGTTTTTGCTGTAAAAATGCAGCCAATTTTTCCCTTAAAAAAAACAACACACGATTAACTGGCAACCCTGAAAATTCTAGTTGACCAAATTTTGTGTTATGAAATTTTTAAAAATGCTAAAATGTTTTTTCTTTCAAATGAAAAAAACAATAAAATAATACTACTATTAAATATTTATTTTTTTAGCTGTTTAAAAATTGCTAACATTAAGGCTGTTTTTTAGTTCCAACCCCCCTTAAACCACATTTTTTTTTATTTCCTCTTTTTTTAAGTTGTTTTTTAACGAAAATCTATGGGTTTTAAGTTAGTATCTATTCACATTCCCTATTTTGGTGGAGTTTGTAGGTTTAAAAAAGTTCACCATTTGTAAAAAATGAGTCCACTAAAAATGCTCTGGTTTAAAGAATCGGTAAAAGTAGGGGCTGAAATTTAAAAAACTTACTTTTAATAGTTAAAAGTACAAACTGCTTTTTATAGCTAACCTCTAATAGCCTCTAATTGATTTTTATGGTCTTTCAAAATTTATTTTTTTAGAGTTTTTTTTTTGATTTTTATCTAATTTTCATACACATCCCTTTAAGACAAAAATGCACACAAAATCTGCAAAAACCACATGGAATGATTATTTACTACAGGAATTAAAAACCCATGTCCGAACTTACAAAAATAATGTGAAGAAAAATGCATGGCCAACTTTAATTGAAAACTAAAATATACATTTTAAAAAAAGCTGAAATAAGAAGCAAAAAATACTCAACTTTGCACCACTATGGACAATAATATAGTGTTACAAGGCCCAAAAAAAGATTTAAGTTGTATGTTTTGAAGTATTAGCTATAATATAGCATCAAAAGTTCATCAAGATTTAATAAAAAAATAAAATGATTTTTGGCCGGAATTGACCACCGTGCAGTGGTGTAAAATGGTACTTTTCATATCTACAATATAAAGACAATAGAACTTTTTATTTTTTTAACGCATATTATACGGAGAGGAATAAAACTTACATGGAACGAAAGGAGTTGGACTTGGAAGTGAAATGGAATAGAACGGGGAACGAAGTGGAATAGAGCTGGGAACAATATGGCATGATACTTTTTACTTAAATTTTACATATTTAACTTTTCTGACTCCATATTTTTTCTCTCTATATGTTTTTCCACTCAAACTTATTTTTATTCCAATTTTTTTTTCACTGAAATATTTATTCATTCAAAATCTTAAAACCCGATATAAGGGCTCGAAAATTGTCAATATATTTTTTCACTGAAACGAGCATGATGACGTACCAGAGAAGTTATTCAAATTTTATTGTTTAAATTATTCATTAAAATATTATTTTATGAAAGACTTAAACGTCCACAAGGAAATAAAACAAAAACTATGTAGAGGATTTTTTTTTTTTTAAATCGATAGAGTAATCCTGATCCTTTTATTATCCGGCATTCAATACAACCGGTAACGAAGTACCGGGATGGTAAGCTAGTATATAAATAAATGATAAAAAAAAATTATATAATTTCGCGATATCCCAGCAAAACTTAGATTACCAAATAAGGTATAAAATAAGGTATAGGATCTCTTATTTTATACATTGCAGCATTGATGATTTTAACAGGCGATGAGACTCAAAGTAATGCATCCACATTATCACAAAGAATACCAGTATGGTATAAAATAAGTCATAAATTTATAACGAAGAATACGAGTAAGGTGTAAAATATATGATATTTTATAGGTTACGAGAAATGAAATAATATAGCATACCAGAAGATAATATATAAGGTGTTACGAGTAGCGAAAAAGTAATTTTGTATTTAATTTACTCACGTGATTGTAAGTGAGTGTAAGTATATAAAATATGCTCGTGAGTGTGTGTCGTTAGAAATTTCCTGTCGTGAGCCATTCTCTAGATTAAACTTATGCATTTTTTTGTAAAATAATTATTTTTTATGTTATTGTAATGCATTATGCATTTAATTATAAATAATGCATTATTTCAAACTTTCAAATAATACATAATGTAACCAAATATAAGTCATCCATGATTTAATGTTTAGAAATAATAAATATGAAATATATTTTTTCCAATAATCATGCATTACGTAGCAAATTATTAGTAATGCGTTATTTTTCACTTTAAAATAATACGTTGTGGAACAAATGTTTGGTAAGACATCCTCAAATAATGCTACAAATAAGGTATATACATTACCTGGTAATGTGTTATATAATCACTACCCATTACCAAAGTTTTGCTGGGATCTCGCGAAATTTAACACCTACAATTTCGATGTCAACAGCTATGTGACCTTTGATCAAGTACAAGTAAAACTGCATACCATGTTTTTGCGAAATTTTAAAGAACCCTATCTAAATATAAAAAAACACAAAAACAGTAAAAAATTAATTTCGCGATTTCTCGTGAACTTAAGAAGATAGGATTTTGATGTTTACTGTTTTGTGACCTTCAAATAAGTACAATTAAAACTGTGTACTCAGTTTTTAAAAATAATTGAAAAACTTCAATGTCAAAATTTAAAAAAAATACAAAAAACACTAATTTCGCGTTATCTCGCGAATGCGAGCAGCTACGTTTCGCTGTTAACAGTTTTGTGTCATTTAATCTTGTAGGAATCGAACTGTGCTTACATTTTTAATCGACACTAAAGTTCAACCTAAACATCGCTGAGGCTCACCGTACACAAAGCTTAGCATAATTTTTTTTCATCAACATTTTTTTATTTCAGGAAAAGTTTTTATTCATCGTACTTTTTTTAATCAAAAACAAACAAAAAATCGAGTAAAAACATCTAATTTTTTTTTTGTCAAAAACTTATTTTTCCCTCAATTTTTTTTAAACAAATTTCTTTTTTTGCATCAAAATGTTTTTTTATCACAAATTCTTTTTTTCACCAAAAAAAATTTATCATCAAGTTTTTTCAACAAAAATTCTTTTTTTTTATTAAAAACATTTTTTTATTAAAATAATATTTTTTTATTAAAATAATATTTTTTATCACATTTTTTTTTCATAAATTTTTTTTATTAATAATTTTTTTTTTTTTAATTTCGGTTTTTCATCAAAAATATTTTTTTTCATCAAAAAGTTCTTTTTCCATAACAATTTTTTTATCAAAAACTTCGGTTTAAAATTTTTTTACTTCTAAATTCTTTTTTTTTTTCATCAAGATTTTCTTTTTATCAAAAATTGAGTGTAAAATGCATCTATGTCGAATCTTTTTACCCCAAAATGTAAGGAAATTTTTAACCTTAAACTATTTCATAATTTTTAATATCCACGCCATTAAAAGTAGAGGAGCGAAAGAGTTAAATTTTTAAGTCCTCTTGGTCCGAATTGATATTTTTCAAAGGTTAGCTTAGTTCCCTAGGTTAAGCATCTTCCCCCAGGTCGGGTTGTGACTCAAAATTTGTGTATTTTTAACAAGATGATCAAGATTTTAAAATTTGAGTGTACTAACAATCACAAAAAAATTAAAATTTATTACCCAAACTATAATTTATGTCTTTAGCAAATAGTTTTTTTTTCTTTTTGTATGTTAACTCTATATGTATATGGCAAAGTAAAAATATTGTATAAATTATAAAAAATATAAATCCTTCAAAAAAAAATACACATATATCAAAAATGTCACGTAATACATTTAACCCTTTTCTTGAAATAATTGCCCCGCCACATTCCATTAAACATAGTTTTAAAACATTTTTTTTTCGTTGAAAGCAGAATTTTTATTAATAGTGTTAAGCTGTATTTATTGAATATATATTTCGTATTAAAAGAAAATATCGTTTAATAAATCATTTTTCAAAATCCTAGTGTCAAAATAATGTTATGAATAGACAAAAAAAAAAAAACAAAAATTATATATATTTTGCATTTAAATAGTGTGAACCAGACAGGGATAAAAAATAAAGAAAACACAAGAATTGCTTGATTAATCTTATGAATTATGTTTCAATGTGTGTTCAAAAAGATAAACTGTTGTGAACAGAAATAACAACAAAATGATATGGGTTTTACTTGTATAAAAAAATTTTATTAAAAATCTTTTACACCATCCGACACACTTTTGTACACATGGACCAGACCAATGAAAATCGCCCAGTATTTCGCGAAAAGCGTCAGTAAAATAAGTTGTATTTCTGCAAAGTAGTGTGAAATAAGCCAAAAAATTAAATAAATCTTCTTAGCTAAATAATGTTTATACATGTTTTTAGTGAAATTTAATAGGGAATCTTTTCGTAGGACATATTAACCCTCTATCTCCCATTTTTAAGGTTAAATTTTAGTGTTTTTTTTTTTCAAATATGTATTCTCATTGAACACTACTAAAACCTACTTTTTTCATAATTTTTTTTTCATCAAATTTTTTTTGTATCAATTTTTTAACATCATTATTTTTTTTTTATCAAATTTTTTTTTCATGAAAATTTTTTTTTTTTTATAAACTTTTTTTATCATATTATTTTTATCAATTTGTTTTCATTAAATTTTTTTAGTAAATTTTTTTTATCAATTTTTTTCTATTAAAATTTTTTTTTTTATTTTGATTTTTCATCAATTTTTTTTACATCCAAAAATTTTTCTTTTCATCAAAAACTTTTTTTCATCAATTTTTTTCACCAAAAATTTGGGTTCATTAAAATTTTTATACCCTCCAACCACAGTATAGGGGGAATACTCACTTTGTCATTCCGTGTGTAACACATCAAAATATCGGTCGGGGACTCCACAAAGTATATATAATATTGATCCATGATAGAATCTAAGACATTCTAGCGATTTCCGTCCGTCTGTCCGTCCGTCAGTCCGTCTGTAGAAATAACGATGCAGACCAAACCAAAAGAGCTATAGACCCCTGAAATTGGACAATAATATCTCTTATTTTACTGGTAAGGTTAAGTTCGAAGATGGGTAAAATCGGACCAGTGGGAAAAAAGTTCCCCCTTGAGGAACTAAAACGACCCCTAAAAAACACGTTATTTTTACGAGTTTTTTTAAATTTTTGCTCAACAAATGTAACATTTGTATGCGATATTATGTTCATAGACCTGCGCTTGAACCAAGGGGGTTAGAAAATTTGATTATTTCAGGCCGCCCACTCCCTTTGGGGGCGTGGTTATAGAAATTAGTTAAAAATAACTATACAAATTTATTATTTAAGCGTAAATATCATAAACCAATAATTTGTAATCATATATAGCGTGGGTTCGTGTGTCCCCCACCAACTTCGCCGACCCCCCCCCCACACCAAATAACAAAGATTCCCTGCCATTTTTTGTTTTTAATTTTAAACCTGTAGGATGTATAAAAGATTCGGCACAGCCGAATTTAACACTCTTACTTGTTTAACATAATTTTGTTTTTCTTGAAAAAATATTTTTTTTTACCAAAACTACTTTTGCACCAAGTCTAAGCTTTTCGCATAAAAATTTTCCATTTGTTAATCAAATGTACAAGAGTGTTATATTCTTTGGTGCCGAATCTTTTATACTCTCCAAAATGTAAAAACACTTTTTTGCACTTATTTTTGCACTCACTTACGAAATGTACAGCTCTTTTGGTTTTTTAATGGGGTCCTCGACTGATATTTCAATTTGTTGTGCATGGAATAGCAAAGTAATATAACATTATTTTTTCTAAAAAAACTTTGCTTTGGGAAGTACACCCAAATCTTCCGCAAAACATTATCATGATTTAATGTTTTCGGCAAGAGTACAAAATTTGCAGGCATTTTTTTTTTTCATTTTTCGCGAAAAACCGGACTTTTATTTTCGGACCTTCTCACAGAATTTTTTAGTCCTGTGCATGTGTACAGCGAAAATTTTAAATTTGTCGGACGGTGTTATAAAAATAATAAAAACATATTTTTTAAATATGATGATGCTAAGGATAATAAGGTTTTAAAAACATTTAAGAAGTTAACAAATGAATGAATTTAAAGATAAAGTTTTTTTGTTTTAGCTATTTTTAAATTGATTCAAAATGAAGACATTATAAATATTTACTCAAAATTTCGATGACCTGGAAACTTTGGAAAGAGGTGGTTAATGGTAGCAGCTTACACAAAAAAAGATTCTGCGAATTTTCTACTCTCAGTGTAGTTTGTGTAGAAATTTACACAAAATTTATAATTTTTATATCCTCCAACCACAGTATGCGGGTATACTCACTTTGTCATTCCGTGTGTAACACATCGAAATATCGATCGGGGACCCCATAAAGTATATATATATAATTTTGATCCATGATAGAATCTTAGACATTCTAGCGATGTCCGTTCGTCCGTCTATAGAAATAACGATGCAGTCCAAACCAAAAGAGCTTGACCCCTGAAATTGGGCAAGAATATCTCCTATGTTTCTGGTAAGGTTAAGTTCGAAGATGGCCAAAATCGGACCAGGGGGAAAAAGTTCCCCCTTGAAGAACTAAAACGACCCCTGAAAAATACGATATTTTTGCTTAACAAATGTAACATTTGTATGCCATATTATATTCATAGACCTGCGCTTGGACCAAAGGGGTTAGAAAATTCGATTTTTTTCCGGCCGCCCCCCTTTGGCCCTTTGGAGGCGTGGTTATAGAAATTAATAAAAAATAACGATACAAATTTATTATTTAAGCATAAATATCATAAACAAATAATTTGTAAATATATATAGCGGGGGTACAGGTGTCCCCCACCAACTCCACCGACCCCCCTCCCCCCAACAAAAAAACAAGACGCTCCTGCGATTTTTTTTTTAATTTTAAACGTGTTGGAGGGTAAAAAAGATTCGGCACAACCGAATTTAACACTCTTACTTGTTTTTTTTTTAAATTTTATAAAGTTTCACATTTCAAAAAAAAAAAAAAATTCGCACTTTACCAAATATATTTATGTCTTAAAGACAAACTTTCATATACAAAAACCTAAATAAGAATTCAAAAAACTAAAAGCATAAAAAACATAAATTGAAAAACTATTAAATTTTTATTAAATTATTTACTAATTTTTATTTTAATTTTAAGTAAATTTTTAATTGCGTCAATTAAAAAAATTACTCAATTTTTTTTTTTTTTAAATTTAAACAAGTGATTACTCAAATTGTTTTTTTCAACTATTGTTTTTTCCCCACTAGTTTAGTAAAACCTGGGGAATTTTTTAGTTCAAATTGGCATAATATTAAAAAAAAAAATTCTTTGCTTATTAAAAAAAAATTTAAAAGACGGGATTTAGTTAATTTTTCCATTTGTTAATTTATTATTTTTCCAGTGTTCTGAGGCAGAAACTACGATTACTTGTGAACGTTATCCAAAAATTGTCATATTTAAAATCGTATCGAGGACGAATATTCAAAACTTGCTATCTGCAAAATAAATTTTTTTTTATGAGATTAAAAAAAAGAGCTCTTATTTTAAGGTAATTCTAAAAGCTATTTTTAATTTTTTTTATATATAATAAAAAACAATTGCTTTTAAAATAGTATTTCAGTTAAATATTAATTTGATAGATGACATCTAATTCAGTAAGCACATTTTTGTAGAGAACTCTTTTTCGAAAATATTGCAGATAGAAAGTTTTGTAATATTCGGCCCGATATGGTTTTCTGTTTTGTACAATAAAAAAAATATGAACAATCTGCATTGCACTGTTGTTCTACATAAATGTCTTCAAAACCACATAAAAATTGAATCATTAATCATCAAAATATACTAAAATATTTATAAATAATCACAATACATACAAATTTAATGGATTATAGTTGGCTGAAATTTTAAAAGGGAATAAATTTGAAAACGTATAATGTAGTTGAGTGCATAAATTATTTAAAACACTGCTGTTTTTTTAACATGATATTGTTTTTAGGCTGGTGTCTAATTTTAAAAAAGTTGCAGGACGCCACCTCAGTTTGAATACATAAGCTAACAATTAACGAAAAAGAAACAAGAATTACCATTTTCATTTTCTTAAAACCAAAAATTTTAATAACTTGGGCTTGTAACTTGGATAATAATTCACCTCGTGGTGAATAAAACCATTTTTCAACAGCTGGTGAATAAAAAGTAACATAATTATTTTTCAACAAAAAAAAAAAAATTTTTTTTTCATCAAATTTTTTTATATATCAAATTTTTTTTTGATCAAACTTTTTTTTTTTAATTTTTTTTTTCAGTTTTGTTTTTATCAATTTTTTTTTTTCAAAAAATTTTCGTTTTTCATTAATTTTTTTTTTCATCAAATTTTTTTTTCATAAATTTTTTTTTTCATTAATTTTTTTTTTTTTCATTAATTTTTGTTCAAATTTTTTTTTTCATAATTTTTTTTTTCATCAAACTTTTTTTTCATGAATTTTTTTTTTCATCAAACTTTTTTTTTCATCATGTTTTTATTTTTATCAAATTTTTTTTTTGTCAAATTTTTTTTTATCAAATTTTTTTTATCAAGTTTTTTTCATCAATATTTTTTTTTCATCCAATTTTTTTTTTCATCAATTTTCAGTTTTTTATTTATTTTCAGTTTAAATATCAGTTTTTTTTTTATCAATTTTTTTTTTTATCATATTTTATTTCATTAATTTTTTTTCATCAAATTTATTTAGTCAAATTTTTTATTTTCAATTTTTTTCTCAACAAAAATTTTTTTTTTATGTTTTTTTTCATCATTTTTTTTTTTACATCAAAAAATTTTTCTTTTTTTTAATCAAATTTTTTATCAAATTTTTTTTTCATCTGTTTTTTTTTTTATTATTTTATTTTTTTATTATCGATTTTTTTTTTCATCAAATTTTTTTTTTATAATTTTTTTTATCATTTTTTTTTATCAATTTTTTTCATCAAATTTTTTTTCATCAATTTTGTTTTACATCAAAAAAATTTTCTTTTCATCAAAAACTTTTTTTCATCAAAATTTTTTTTAACCAAAAATTTTGGATTCATTAAATGTTTTTTAACATACTTTTGTTTGTCGTAAAAAAAAACATTTTTTTTTTAATTTTTTACTAAGTCTAAGCTTTTCGCATAAAAATTTTCCATTTGTTTATCAAATGTAATATAATAATAATTTGATCCAATGCCCGGGTGAAAATGGACATGTATGTTCATATATGCTCATTAGAGTGTCCCTTATTTTGGAAATGTTGGAAATCTTGAGACGGTACCCGCTCATTTTTTTCCTTTTGACTTAAAAATAACTCAGGAAAAATTTTACGCCCCTAGGACCACGCCTTCCCTACGCGACGGGCCCTTAAAGAGCGGGGCCTAAAAAATCATTTTTCCATACAAACCAAAAAATTTTTTTTTTGATTTTTAATTTTTTTGTTATTATTTATTATATTACTTGGTTTGCTTATTCACAACAAAAAATTTGATTTTGGTGGGATAAGTCTTTCAGCGCTAAAAAATTTTTCGCAAAAAAAAATTTTGAGCCGCCGGGGTCCTACAGTAAAAAATTTTTAAAAAATATTTTTTTTTAGTTTTGACCAGCAACGGTTTTAGCTGCTATGTTGCTTTAAATGATATATATTCATAAAAAAATATTTTTTGTATCTGTGACATCTTAATCGTGTTCTAAAAAAGGGTAAAAAATGCATTGATGATTTTTTTCGATACACGATAAAAATGTCACAAATATGAATAATATTTTTTTTGGAATATATATCATTAAAAACAACATAAAAACTAAAACCATTGCTTTTCAAAACTAAAAAAAAATATTTTTTAAAAATTTTTTACCGTAGGATTCCTACGGCTCAAAATTTTTTTTTTCGAAAAAGATAAAGATGTCACAGATATGAATAATTTTTTTTTTGGAATATATATCATTTAAAGCAACATAGCAACTAAAACCGTTGCTGGTCAAAACTAAAAAAAAATATTTTTTAAAAATTTTTTACTGTAGGACCCCGGCCGCCCAAATTTTTTTTTTGCGAAAAATTTTTTAGCGCTGAAAGACTTATCCCTCCAAAATCAAATTTTTTGTCGTGAATAAGCAAACCAAGTAATATAATAATTAATAACAAAAAAATTAAAAATAAAAAAAAAAATTTTTTGGTTTGTATGGAAAAATGATTTTTTAGGCCCCGCTCTTTAAGGCCCCGTCGCGTAGGGAAGGCGTGGTCCTAGGGGCGTAAAATTTTTCCTGAGTTATTTTTAAGTCAAAAGGAAAAAAATGAGCGGGTACCGTCTCAAGATTTCCAACATTTCCAAAATAAGGGACACTCTAATGCTCATACATGATTACATGTATGATAGTATATGAACAATATATGGAAATAAATGTCATATATGGGAGCATATATGAACATACACAAGTAATGTAATATTCCATATATGTAAATGTATGCAACTATGTGTGGATGGGTACATGTCACACACCTTCATATATGCAATGCATCTGCATAACATACATGTCTTAAAAACATTTTTTTTTTAAAGGTTGGGTTCGGCAGAACTTTGCAAAAGTGGACGAAGTTCATGTATGGGTTCAGTCTGAAAAAGTCTTTCGGTCGGACAATATTGATCATACATCATCAAAATTGATTATAATTTTTGTATTCTATAGACGAATATGAACGGCACTAACGTAACCAAATTTAGAAGAAAATGCAAACACTCTAACGGTATTACTGTCAGAGCACAAACGTAACCAAATTTAGAAGAAAAAGCGAACACTCTGACGGTATTACTGTCAAAGCTGCGAAGGATTTCATTCCTTAATTAGATTTGATGGACCTCAGAGTCTACGTGTGTTGACGTAAAACGTCAGCAGCCACTTACAACCTAGATTTGGTGTTCTGAATTAAACTTTAATAATTGCGTTCCCCAATCACAATTTATCGAATGATTTTACATTTGATTTTAAAATATAGAATGCATTCGATTTCTTTTCCATTCGACTTTGAAATTGAATGCGTAAGTTTATTTAAATTCGATTTCTAAAAGTCTCATGAATAATAAATGAATGCATTCAATTTTTAAAATTCTCATAAATTCTCATAAAAAATTAGTGTCATAAATTAATACAAATTATTTATATTTGAAAAGTTTCAATTAATAGCTATTATATAGACGTTTTATGGAAAAAAACTACAAAAAAAAAATTACATACAAATTCATGTATGACAATGTATGATCATTAATGTACATGTACCCTCAAATTACGGATATGCACTTGTATGGACATCCATATATGCATCATATATGAACATACATGGTCATTTTCACCCGGGTGATCAGTTTTTATTTATTTTTCCAATTTTTATTTACAACTCATTTTAAATAATTTTAACCTAACCGAGAACTGGTAACAATGACCGTCGTCTCGTTGTAGCGAAATCGACCAAGGGTTTTGGTGGGAATCGAACCCACGACCCCCTGTTTCATAGGCTAGCACGCTACCAACTAGCCTACAGGGGCCCCCTAATTATCAAATGTACATAAAACAAGTGAGAGTGTTATATTCATTGTTGCCGAATCTTTTATACTCTCCAAAATATAAAAACACTTTTTTGCACTTATTTTTGCACTCACGAAATGTACAGCTCTTTTGGTTTTTTAATGGGGTCCTCGACTTATATTTCAATTCGTTTTGCATGGAATAGCAAAGTAATATAACATTATTTTTTCTAAAAAAAATTTGCTTTGGCAAGTACACCCAAATCTTCCGCAAAAAATTATCATGATTTAATGTTTAGGGCAAGAGTACAAAATTCGCAGGCATTTTTTTTAACCGCTCGCATAGGATAACAAAATTTTATATAAAATTAAATTCCATTTTGTTTAAATTTCAGACCATTCTAAAATTCATAC
Organism: Pegoplata infirma; assembly: GCA_963921195.1. Classification (NCBI taxonomy): domain Eukaryota; kingdom Metazoa; phylum Arthropoda; class Insecta; order Diptera; family Anthomyiidae; genus Pegoplata; species Pegoplata infirma. The sequence goes on along the minus strand of CAWUER010000455.1, from coordinate 13,551 downwards.
TTAATTTTTTCTTTATTTATTTCATGCAAAAAAATATAAAAATCATTTTCATTTATTAGGCTAATATCATAAAATACTCCATGATACAGTAGACATAATTTTTACAAATGATTTTTTTTTGGAAATCCCAAAAATATTTGTTATGATTTTTATTTAACGTATAATCAAATTATTATTAATATCATATTTCTCATTTAACATTTTACTAATGGTTTAAAAAGTTTTATTAAAAAAAATGCAAATTTCTTTGTTGAAAACTTTTGTTTAAGGGAAATAATACTTGGTTTAAGAGGATTTAGATTAAGGAAATTTGTGTTTTATTAACTAAATTTTGAGAAAAATATATAAATAAAAGAAATGTTTCGATTTTTAAATTTATTATATATATTTTTTAATTAAACAATTAAAGCAGTTAGAAAATTCTGCAACATTTTTTTTAAAATCAAAATTCTTACAGTGCTTTTAATTTTATTTCCATACAAATTGTTTTTGTTTTTAAAATCGACTTTCAAAAAATGTATAGAAAATTTGAAATTTAAAATAAAACTTTTGTTAAAATAGACTTTTTGTTTTCTTGTGGTACGGGCCTTATTTTCTAGAAAAATTTTCTGGATATGTGAAATCGGTAAAAGTCGACTGCTAACGACTATATCGATTTGACAAATTTGTTCATGTCAATAATAGATCGAATAGTGCTTTGAGAAAAAGAAAATTTAGAAAAGTGTCCCGGTTCAAGAATAAAAAAAATCAAGTAAGAGTGTTAAACTCGGCTGTGCCGAATCTTTTATACCCTCTAACATTTTTTCGGGAGGGGGCTCTGCAGGGGCAGTGGGGGACTCCTCCCACTCTCAAAAAAAGATTACTAATTTTTTTATTATGCTTTTTGCACTAAAGTTATACAATTTTATCATTATTTAAACTATTTTTTTATATCCACGCCCTAAAAATGGGGGGCGGGGAAAAACTAGATATTTTAGTCTCCCCGGTCTTAGTGCAGTACTCTGAACTTCTTCTTGCAAAATTTTGTTAAATTTGTTTAGCAAAAATATAAAAAACACGTAAAAAAATCGTGTCTTTCAGAGGTTGGTTTAGGTCCTCAAGGGGGAACTTTTTCCCCCTGGTCCGATTTTACCCATTTAAGAACTTAACCTGCCTAGGCCAATAAGACATATTCGTACCAAATTTCAGGAGGCTAGCTGGTTTATTTTGGACTGCATCGTGCCATCTACATACAGACGGACGGACAGACAGACGGACATTCACAGAATGTCTTAAAGTCGATCATGGATCAATAATATATGAGGAGCCGCAGAACAAAACGTACTTTTTCGCATATCCCGGGTGAAAATGACCATGCATATTCATACATGTTCATACATGCTCATATATGATTCCATGTATGATAGTATATGAACAATATATGGAAATGTATGTCATATATGGGAGCATATATGAACATACTAGGGTTATATAGTCGCAACAAAAAGTCGACTTTTTGACTTTTCGACTTTTTTCAATTTCTAAAAAGTCGATTTTTCGACTTTTCAACTTTTTTCAAATTTTAAAAAGTCGACCTTTCGACTTTTTAAAAAGTCGACTTTTTTCGACTTTTCGACTTTTTTCGATTTTCTTCGACTTTTTAACTTTTTTCGACCTTTTCCAACTTTAAAAAGTCGATTTTTTTGTAAATAGAGGTTTAGTTTCGACTTGTTGTAAGCATTTAGGTGCTATTTTTTTGGTTGTATTTTATTTATCAAAAAAAGTCAAAGAAATCGAAAATGTGGAAAAGGTTGAAAAAATCGAAAGCAAAAGAGGCGACTTTCGATTTATAGAACCCTATCACTGAGGTGTTTACAATAATCAAAAATATTGGTAAATATTGCAGTTAACACTTTCTAACTCATGAATTTGGCATTGACATTTTAGCTTCACATACAAAATACATGGAAACACCAATAGCTTCAGTTGTTATTAAACACGGCTCTCATTTGAAATTTTTTTCAGAAGAAAGAAATTATTTTCTTTTAGCAAAAGTAAAAAAAAAAATCAAAAAAAAATCGAAAAAAGTCGAAAAAAAGTCGAAAAAAAGTCGAAAAAAAAGTCGAAAAAAAGTCGAAAAAAGTTGAAAAAGTCGAAAGCAAAAGTCGACTTTTCGACTTTTCAAGAACAAAAAAGTCGATTTCGACTTTTCGACTTTTTCATACAAAAAGTCGATTAATCGACTTTTCGACTATAGAACCCTAGAACATACACAAGTAATGTAATATTCCATATATGTAAATGTATGCAACTATGTGTGGATAGGTATATGTCATACTTCTTCATATATGGTATGCATCTGCATAGCATACATGTCTTAAAAACAATTTTTTTAAAGGTTGGGTTCGGCAGAACTTTGCAAAATTGGACGAAGTTTATGTATGTGTTCAGTCTGAAAAAGTCGTTCGGTTGGACATACACTCAAAAAAGTATGTCGGTAAAATCTACTACAAAAGACAGTTGTTTTGACTACATTTTGTTGTTGAAAAGGCGTCCACTACATATTACGGTAAAAACAAGTGAACATGTTGTTGTTTTTAACTATTGATTTTCAACTACAAAATGTAGTAAAAACTACTACAAAACTGTTTAATACAGTTGTTTTTACTATAATTGCCTGAAATTTAATTTAAAAAATTTCTTAAACGTTTAAATGATTGATATTTATTTAAAAAGCAATGGCCGTATTCATTTAAACTCGTATACACCTCGTATACTATATAAACATACCAAACTTATTTTTTATAAATGGAGTTTGACATAAATTGTATAAATTTATCAGACTTACATATTATACGAGGTGTTTATACGGTTAGATGAATACCATTAATACATTTCAGTTGGTTGTATAGAATTTCGACATGATGACAATTTTTTGGAGTATTTTTGTGGAATTATAGAAGAAAAAAAATTATATTAATAAAATGTTAAACAAAATAAATTGATAGTATTTACCTTTGTTTTTTTAATAGTTTATTTTAAATTTCCACCGCTTCTGATCAAAATTTGTCTGGAATAAAAAAAAAAATGCTTTGGTAGAATTGATTTATAAAAAAAAAAAATTAATTTGCAATGTTTCCAAAAAGTATGTACCTGTTCTGTTGTGTATACAAAGAAAAGAAAGATGGCACGCTCATAAGTAAACAAAACACCGCATTTTATTTTGGGTTTTTTCCGATAGGTTTTTACGCACGCTTATGTGAGCGCTATATTATACACACTTGTTATCTTATTTATCCACTTATTTTCTTTCGCTCAAAAATATTTTTCCAAAAACATATTTTTTATTATAATTAAATTTAATAAATTGTAATTTAATTTGTTTAGATATTATTTATTTGGCATAAAAATAATTCCTTCCGCATCCCGCACGACCAACTCGTTCGACACATTTGTTTGCAATAAAAATTTCTAGAAAAAAACGAGTTTTTAGAAAAAAACTAAAAACAACTACATAAATCAACTATTGCTACAGTGTAGTATATTTTTTGTAGTTATTTTTTGAAACTACTACAAAAAAAAAGTTGTTTGAGATTGTTTCATACAAAAACGACCGAAATTGTAGTTAAAAACAACAGCTACTACTTACTACACAAACGACCGTCATGTAGTAACTGCAATAATTTTCTGAGTGTACTGATCATACATCATCAATATTGGTTATAATTTTTGTATTCTATAGGCGAATATGAACGGCACTAACGTAAACAACTAAATTTAGAAGAAAATTCGAACACTCTGACGGTATTACTGACAGAGCTGCGAAGGATTTCATCCCTTAATAAGATTTGGTGTTCTGAATTAAACTTTAATGATTTCATTCCCCAATCACAATTTATCGAATGAATTTACATTTGATTTTAAAATTCGAATCATTCGACTTTAAAATTGAATGCGTAAGTTTTTATAAATTCGATTTTTAAGTCTCATGAATAATAAATGAATGGAATAAAGAATGCATTCACTTTTAAAAATTCTCATAAACAAGAATTCGCTTTAATGGTAAAAATCGAATGCATTCCATTAAATATGATAAACTGAATACAGTGACTATAAAAATCGAATGTATTTTATTTGTGAATTCATTCGAAAAGTGGTTAATTCTTCGAAGCTTTGATTATCCTAAAGTATCATAAAGTCCAAAGTATATTTTTAAAATATTCGTTAGTTTTTATTAAAAAATCAGTGTCATAAATTCGTACAAATTATTTATATTTGAAAAAATTTCAATTAATAGACGTTTTATGGAAAAAAATACAAAAAAAAAATTACATACAAATTCATGTATGACAATGTATGATCATTAATGTACATGTACCCTCAAATTACGGATATGCACTTGTATGGACATCCATATATGCATCATATATGAACATACATGGTCATTTTCACCCGGGATTAAATTTTTTTGGGAAATTGAGGTTTATTTATTTCGCCCCTTTAAAAAACTGCATGAACCTGAATATGGTAACAAGTTTTTTGCTTATCAAGAGATGCATCAAACTGCCATAAGTCACCACATTATATGTTAAGGATGTTTAATATATAACCACTTTTACTTTGGAAAAAGTACGTTTTGTTAAAAAATAATGAAAAAAGTACGTTTTGTTTAAAAATAATTGAAAAACGACGTTTTGATGTGCGTATTTTTTTAGATGATACTATTTTGATCGAGTGTTTTAAAAATGTTCTTATTTATTAAAAACTACAAAAGAGCCTCATTGGCTCATATTTAGATACGTTACACACGAATTGGCAAAGTTAATGTACCCCCATACTGTAGTTGTGGGGTGTAAATAGACCAATAACAAGAATAAGGGGGAAATCCTTCGCTGGCCTGCAAGAAGGCCTCAAAAAATCTTTGTGGGCATTTATATGTATATAGAATATAAGAGTAAAATGGCATATTATAAAATTATGAAAAATCTTGCATATGAAATACAATGAAAAAAGTACGTTTTGATAAAAAATTAACAAAAAAGTACGTTTTGTTACACACCAATTTTTAAGGAATCCATTTTCTTGATGAAAAACAAAAATAATTCACGCTATGGAATTTTTTTCTGATAGATTTCGAACCAAATAATATAAAAAGAACAAAAAATCAATTTGTCAAAAAATGCGAAAAAGTACGTTTTGTTCTGCGACTCCTCATATATGGGGCATTCCAAGCCAAATCACTCACTTTTAGACCCGACCCCTTTCGATTTATTTTATTTTTGGATATGTTTTAGTACTTATTAAATGCAACTTGGACACCAATTTTCAGCCTTTTATTTCAAACGGTGTTGAGTAATCAATTTTTCAAAATGGCGATTTTCTCAAAAAAATTAAAAAATTGAAATTTTTAATTAATTTTGACCATTAAAAAATATAGATATTTCAAAAAAAGTTGGACAACGTTTTGTTGGTATTTAAATGTAGTTTAAGAAAAAAAAAATGAAAAAATTATTCGAAGTAATTATCACTTATTTTTTGACGTTTAAAAATTAAAATCGACTTTTTGAAAAAGTCCGAAACCTTCGATTTTTTTGTAAAAAACTATAAAAGTTCTACTCGCAATTACGCAACTTTTAAGTCATATTTCGAGATGTGATCACAATTCTTCCTTTTTTTTTTTTAATTTTGAAAATTACGCCTTTTATTTTTTGGCTCTCATTTATTTTATATGGTGCTCCAAAAAAAAAATAAATTGGTAGATATTGACCCTAACTCACCCTAGATATATTCATTTCAAGGTAAAAATAAGTCTCACAAAAATTTAGAACGATCGGAAATGGGTAAGTCGTTTAGCATGGTCCTTGAAGTTTTAAAAACGGATTACAAGGAAAAATATGATTTTTTTTCTGTTTTCGCAATATTTTTGGTTATTTAATTAATTTTTATTTCATGCAATTACAGAATTATGATGTAGAGTAAAATGCCTTTCTAATAAGGTACTAAAAACTAAAATCGGTTGAAAATCAGCCAAGTTATTACAACTTCCCCAGGCATCTAGCGTGTGTCAAACCGCTTGATTTAAGAATACTCGTACTCGTACTCCCTTTTTTTAAATTTATTGAAATTTTCTACTGTAATAACATTTTTTTATTATTCATGTTTCAGTGTAATATTTTTTTGGTTTTTCCAAATTTTAAAACAAAAAAAGTTTTTTTTTTTTAAATATAGATTTCAAAAGTGTGTTGAAAATGCAGGCATTTTTAGCATTAATTTAAAAAATGTTAGGAAAACACGATATAAAAAATACTTGTCATCAAATTACACTTGAACTTGAAGAATAAAAAAATGTTATTACAGTAGAAAATTTCAATGAATTTCAAAAATCGGATTGTATTGCTTAATCAAGTCGTCGGCCACACGTTAGATGCCTGGGGAAGTTGTAAAAACTCGGCTGATTTTCAACCGATTTTAGTTTTTAGAACCTTATTAGAAAGGTATTTTACTCTACATCATAATTCTGTAATTGTTTGAAATAAAAATTAACTTTAAATACCAAAAATATTGCGAAAACATAAAAAAATCATATTTTTCCTTGTAATCCGTTTTTTAAACTTCAAGGACCATGCTAAACGCCTTACCCATTTCCGATCGTTCTAAATTTTTGTTAGACGAATTTTTACCTCGAAATAAATATATCTGGGGTAAGTTAGGGTCAATATCTACCAATTTATTTTTTTTGGAGCACCATAGAGTAGAATTTTTTTAGTTTTTTTAAAAAAAAATCGAAGGATTCGGACTTTTTCAAAAAGTCAATTTTAATTTTTAAACGTCAAAAAATAAGTGATAATTTTTTCTTTTTTTTTTCTAAAACTACATTGAAATACCAACAAAACGTTGTCCAAATTTTTTTAAAATATCTACACATATTTTTTAATGGTCAAAATTAATTAAAAATTTAAATTTTTTAATTTTTTTGAGAAAATCGCCATTTTGAAAAATTGATTACTCAACCATCTTGAAATAAATGGCTAAAAATTGGTGTCCAAGTTGCACTTAATAAGTACTAAAACATATATAAAAATAAAATAAATCAAAAGGGGTCGGGTCTAAAAGTGAGTGATTTGGCTTGGAATGCCCCATATACTTTATGGGGTCCCCGACCGATATTTCGATGCGTTACAAACGTAATGCCAAAGTGAGTATACCCCCATTCAGTGCCATGCAAAAATAAATCGAGATTTTGGCGACACAGCATCTTTTTATAGCATTCCGAAGCGCATCCAAAGAGCGCTCTTGAGGATGCAATAAAAGAAAGGGGGGAACAAATTGAATTTTTTGTAAAGATTTTTTATTAAAAACTAAAAATATAAAATTATATGTTGATAAAATTTCAAACATGCTTTCCTTTTAAATATGTTTAACACTTTTTGAATAAAAAACCATGAGTTTTGGACAAAGACACATGATTTCACTGCATCATTATTGCGGATTATTCAGCGCTGCAAAGAAAAAAAATTTAATACACCATCTTCTTTAGTTTCAGAAAATACAAATTATATTACAAAAAATGTCCAATCATATTTTAGAATCTCCAATTGTATTAAAAAATGTCAAGTTATATTTAAAAAATTTCCAATATAGTAATTAAAAATTTTTGAAATGATTTTAAAAGTTTGTTGTTTATAAATGGTAAGATCTGAAATATAAATGGAAGTTTCTGAAATATAATTTGAAATTTTCGAACTACAATTAGAATTTTTTTAAATGTAACTGATTTTCAGAATTAGACAATTGTATTTAGGATTTTCCAATTTTATTCAGAAATAGTCAATTCTATTTCAGATTTTGTAATTTATATTTCAGAAATAGTCAAATGTGCTTCGTCTTTATTCTGCTTAAATCAGCTCTAAAACGATGCATGAATTCCTTGCATCTTTAGAGCGATTTTTTCCGTTCTCTAAAGAGATGTGAATTCAGAGCATCTTAAGAGCACTTTTTCGGTGTATCAAACTAGCGCTCTAAAGTGTGACATCTCCTTAGACAATCATGCATGAATTCAGCAGGTTTGGATGCGCTCCTTGACTCGAGTGAGACAAACTTTCACTTAAATTTAATTTGAGTCAAGACATACCATTTGAACCCATAGCTCTCTTCGATTAAAGTTTAGGGTTTTTGGTAAACATTTTTCTAAGATCTAAATCATCGATCGAAGGGCGACATGGGTTAAAATTATTGCATTTGGCTTAAATTAAGTTTTAATGAAATACTGTCTAAAGCTCAAATTAAGTTTAAATGAAATATTGTCTAAAGCTATGTGGGGTTCTCAAGGAAAAGAATTTAAAAATTATTTTAAAAAAAATTCTTGAACTTTCCTACCGCCATTTTTAGCAAATTTCAAGTAACAATAACTTGAAAACCTTAGGACCGATTTAAAATTTTTTTGATATTCGTGTTCAGCACATCAAAATTAATAAATACTATGTGTCGCAACACTTATTTTTTCTTAACTATTTTTTTTTTTTTGTTAATAACCTAAAATTTGGATTGTTGGGCGCCACTAGGTAATTTAAGCCGATTGGCTTAAAATTTGTACCAAATAAATTTTAGGCCTAGGAGAATTTAAATTTGCCTGAAAGTTCAAAATCGAAAGAAAAACTTTTTGCCATACAAAAAATGCTGCCTTACAACACATGTTTTGAAATGGTTTGCAATATTAAATTCAAATTATGCCATTATTTTTAAAAACAAATTAAAAGTTTAGTTTTTAAAACAAAAAAATAACAAAATCTAAACCAAATACAAACAACACTTCATACTTATGTATGACACACATTCACACATTTATATCTTAACCGAGAAATATTTAATTCATGTATAAACATGCAGTAATATGAAAATATGTAAATATATTTTAGTAATAATTTTGTTTGTAAATGCTGTAGATTAAATACTTTAGATAAGCCAAAGTGTCAAAATTGTTTCCCCATCTTATATTAAAAACAACCGGATTATATACGGATTCAGTAAAGTAGACTGTAAATACAAACAAAACACACACTTCCAACAAAAAAACAAAAAACGGAATAGGGGATACGCCATGTTGTTTTATTCATATTTTCTTCAGTATAACACTATGCTACAGTGGAAAAATACTTTTGATGTGACATACCCAGCAAAACTTAGATTACCAAATAAGGTATAAAATAAGGTATAGGATCTCTTATTTTATACATTGCAGCATTGATGATTTTAACAGGCGATGAGACTCAAAGTAATGCATCCACATTATCACAAAGAATACCAGTAAGGTATAAAATAAGTCATAAATTTATAACGAAGAACACGAGTAAGGTGTAAAATATATGATATTTTATAGGTTACGAGAAATGAAGGAATATAGCATACCAGAAGATAATATATAAGGTGTTACGAGTAGTGAAAAAGTCATTTTGTATTAAATTTACTCACGTGATTGTAAGTGAGTGTAAGTAGATAAAATATGCTCGTGAGTGTGTGTCGTTAGAAATTTCCTGTCGTGAGCCCATCTCTAGTTTAAACTTATGCATTTTTTTTATAAAATAATTATTTTTTATGTTATTGTAATGCATTATGCATCTAATTATAAACAATGCATTATTTCAAACTTTCAAATAATACATAATGTAACCAAATATAAGTCATCCATGATTTAATGTTTAGAAATAATAAATATGAAATAATTTTTTCCAATAATCATGCATTACGTAACAAATTATTAGTAAAGCATTATTTTTCACTTGAAAATAATACGTTGTGGAACAAATGTTTGGTAAGACATCCTAAAATAATGCTACAAATAAGGTAAATACATTACCTGGTAATGTGTTATATAATCACTACCCATTACCAAAGTTTTGCTGGGTAGTATGGGTTGTTGGTTTTGTCGAGTAGATCACAAAAATGCCCATCAAACATGCCAGACACTCTCAAATTTTAAAGTTATTGTAAAAAAACGTTTTTTTTTTGGGAATTTTCTGAATAAACCACGTATAACTCAAAATTTTTTCTAACCGATTTTTAATTCTTGAACTGTTTTGGATAGAAGAAGGCTTTCCATGTGTGTGAATAGATCTATCATATAAGAATGATATGTATTGATTTTTTCAATAATATCTAATTTTTTTTGTTATTTGAATGTGGGTGTGGAACAAGGTGCTATAATCCAAAAACCAAATTGTTCAGGAGAAGCAAAAAACAAAATAAGTCGCGAAAAAAATATTTTTTTTTTAAATTTCTTTTTGCAGCTCGACGAAGATGGACCATATACATCTATGTACAAAATTTTATTAAAAACAAATGAGCGGAAGTAGCAAAAAAATGCATGTGAAATTTTGTTCTAGTGGAATAAGGTGCTATCCCGAGTAAAAATTTTCTGGTCTAATCATATATAATTTGATACAATCTTATATGAGTTAATATGCTTCCGTATAAATTTATATAAAATTGTATCTATCACTTTGATACGGTTGATCCACTTTATATGGTTAGATATTGCTCCATATATGATTAGATTCGTATTTTGGTTTTGCTCATCAAATTATATAAAAAATGATATTATAAGATCAATTTGATCTAAGTAATTAGATTTGACCAAATTCAGGATCAAATTGTATCAATTTTTATATTTTTTGATCTAAAGTAATACAATTAGATATTATTTGATACAACCATTTTACGGATCAAATTAGATCTATTCAGTAAAATTAGCATAATATTTTTACTAGGGATGTTACAATTTCTACTAGGAATTTCAATACATTTTCCAAGTAGTTTTAAGTTTTTTGTGTTATTTTTTAAAATTTAAATTTAGCGTGATGATATCTTCAAAATAGACGGGGTCTAGCAGTAATAATTTTTATATAAAAATAATAAAAAGCTGTTAATTTAACAAAAAAATATATAACTGGTATACGGTTTATTTTAAACAACTTTTCCCATAATGGGTTAAAAAATTTGCACAATTTATGATATAAGTTACTAACCATTAAATATTAAAGTTTGAACTCAAAAATTTGATAGATTATTAAAATCCACCCTTACACTGAAAAAAAAATTTACCATTTTTAAAGCATGTTGAACTTAATTTAAAAAAAGAAGGGTATGCGAGGGCTCCAAAGATTTTAATTCTTCTTCCAAGTATATTTTTTCCTAAAACATAGTAATGCATTTACTTAAATATATCTTAAAAGTAAGTAAAATTGTACTCAATATAAGTTTAATTGTTTTTATCCAGTGGAAAAATATTTTTTTTAAATAAGTAAAAATTTCCTTAAACTTATGGATTCTGTGGACCCTATGGAGTCCCAATATGAGGACCCTACGGGCCACCAATATATGGGGTCCGCCCATGAGTATGTGCGTACACTGTTATAGGGTCACTATTGGTTTTGATCCAAAATTTTGGTCAGAATCGCTCTATCTTGCTTAGTTTTCGAGATATGGGAATGGGGTCTTGAGAAATTTGATCATGAAATAACTCGAAAACTATAACTCGGAGGGCTTTCGGGTCTTCAGCGGTCATATTCTACAAGTTTAGGACTACAAAACTGCCTTTAGAATTTTTTTCGTATCTTCAGTATTTGCAGAGTTATAGGCATTTGAAAATTCCGCGAAAATCGAAATTTGGATTTAAAGTTAGGGTCTCATGGGGTCTCCAGATGGGGCCCCCAGATGAGGTCCCCAAAATACCTAATGTAGTTTTTCCTTACGTTAAGTTAATTCTTTCTTAAACTGATGAAGATATGGATTCAAATAAAGTCAATGAAATCAATAAAATAAAGATTACTTTTTTCTTAAATTAAAACAAAAATGGATCAAATTAAAGAAAATGCGTTCTGGAATTAAAGATTAGTACTTATTTGATTCAATGTCTTGGAAATGTCTATACTATTTTTAAGTAAGTTACGTACTTATTTATTTTTTTTGCTCACAATTTAAATTTTTTTCTTTTAAGTAATACAAAATTTTTTAATAAACCCTTTTTTTCTTAAATGCAATCAATTCGCCATAAATGTAAAGAGTATTTAACTTAATTTAAAAATACAAATTAAGGAAAACTTTTGTGCTTTTTTAAGTATTTGCATGTACTATCTTCAAGTTTATTTTCTTTGTTTTAAGTAAAACCACCTTATATTAAGATAAGTTGAAGTAAATTAAAAAAAAATTGTTTACTTAAATTAATAACAGTGTTTATTTAATTTCAGTATAGTAATTTTTTTCAGTGTAGTATTACGTAAAACAATATTTTGTTTTTATATGGATAAAGCACCTTTTTCCAGTTTAAACTTTTAAGGCCACTTTTATGACAGAAAAATATAAAGTTTTTAACAAATTTGTTTACAAATAGGTCGAAATATTGTAGGAAGGCACGGTTTTGCAAAAAACGCGATTTCCAAAAATTGGATTTTAGCACCTTGTTCCACACATATATTCATTTTTTGAAATTTTTTCGAGTTTATCGATTTTTTTCTATTTTGAATGGGTAATCCAAACATCGATTTCCAGCAAAATCTTAATTTTCTTTTTTAGAAAAATTATTACAACTCTATCAATTACACCGCTCAACAAATCGAAGGTTTTTGGCTCCGGTTTGAAGTTTGATTTAAAATTTTTAAAGATTTTGACTCGCTGATTCCAAATTCGTGCTCCAAATTTTTCCATCACGTCTAGAATTTTAATTATTCGCGGTTGAAAATGCGAAAAAACGCGATTTTTGCCTTTTTTGAAAGCCTGCACAGCAGCCGCTGGGTGGAATAAAAATCAGGTATAAAGCGTGAGAGTAGAATTGAACTATGATCTCAAAAAAATGATCAAAAAAATTTCAAGTTGTTGCACAATTATTGGCCAAACATGCATTTTAAAAAAACACTGTCAAAAAAAATAGAAAAAGCACCATTTTTAAAAGGCTCTAATACAATAACCAGATGATCAATCTTTACTGTGATGAGCTCAAAATTTAGGCAAAAGTTCATTCTTTCTTATAGACTTTTAAACCCATTAAATATGTCTTCCGGTGTATGCGAAAAATAACACAGAAATCTTAAATTTGTAAAATATTTATTTTTTTTAGTTTTTCTTTGAAAAATATCAAAAAAAACTAAGGTATCTACCTTACCTTTTTTACAAAAATGGTAATTTTAACAGTATCATTTTAAAACGCAAGTAAAGCCCAACCAAACGTAATAATTTGAAAAAAATTGTGTTCTATGTTGGAGACCATAGACAAATTATACTTTTGCGCTTTATAAGAGATTTGTATTCCACTGAATGGCTGCTGTGCAGGCTTTCAAATAATGCAAAAATCGTCATTTTTCGCATTTTCAACCGTGAATAACTAAAAATCTGGACGTGATGGGAAAATTTGGAGAACAGATTTGGAATCAGGAGATCAAAGACTACTAAAATTGATCATCAGAATTCAAACCGGAAAATGAGTGTTGAGCGGTGTTATTATCCGTTTTTTTTAGGATGAAGCTTATCGTATTCAGAATTAAATTTTCTTTAAGAAAAGTTTTACAAATATGAAGGTTGGTG
>CAWUER010000454.1:0-18233 GCA_963921195.1 Pegoplata infirma | reverse complement strand
ACACAAAAAAATAAGTTTGTGTGAAAAATTACAGTAAACTTAAAGAATAATATAGGAATTTTTAGTAGAGTGGGATCAAAATATCAAATTTATTACATTAAATGCTGAACACAAGCATCATAAAGCGAATTTTGATTTGTGCTTACTTTGTAAAAAACCTAATATTTTAATTTTTAGAGCTTTACGATCATATTTAAGATTTTTTTTTTAAGGTAAAAAAAAGCTGTGATGTGTCCAAAAAAAAAACTTTTTCATTTTTCTGGAAGCTCAAGCATAATTTGAAAGCTTATAGGGTAAAGTATTTTTCAGATTTTTCCGAAAAGGTGTTAAGGTTGCACAAGTCGATTTGTTGCTAAAAATTGGGTTTTCTGACCGGTTTTTAGTTAATATAATTTAGGGCTATATTGAAAGGATCTGGACTTTTTTTTCAGAAATTCACTCATAACTTTTGATCTTATAAACCGATTTCAAAAAAATATAAGCCTCCAATATCAAAAAATGTGTCTGCTTTGAGGGCTTGGTCCATAAAAAATTAAAATGCCTATATCTCGAGAAGGCGATTCGGAACAACTTTTCTGATGACAGATTCGCGTTTAGGAGTCCAAAATACTTTAGAAAATGTATTCAAAATGTGTGCAAAAACCGTGTTGAGTAGTGTAATTTGTCACAACCGAATTTGCCACATTCACTTGTTAAATATTTAATTTTAAATTCACAATTTCTTCGCCTTGTATTGAAACGGTTTCACATTTGTTAATTTGTTTTTTCCAACAACTCTAGTGTATTGTAAACACAAGTGAAAAATAGGAAAACAAATAGAAACCTTTTATTATTTTTTCTTTTTTTTTTAAAAAGACGAAAGAATCACAAAAAAACTTTTATGTATGTTTGAACTTTTAAAAAACACCTGAGTATTTTTATACTACCCTGATCAAAGTTTTGTAGCATGATTTTTTTGTTAATGTTGTTATTTTTTGTTTGTTGTTTTTATTTGACAATAGCAAAGTAACATTTAAAAACAACAAAATTAAAAATCAATGCCTTTTAGGAGAAGGCTGATAAAAAAGGGAAATTTACTAATAAAAACAAACAATGTCTTTAACTTCTTTAGGGGAGACTTTTTCAATTTTTTGTATACTCAAAAAAATTTTTTTGTAAAATTGCAAAAAAAAGAATTCTCGTGAAATATCAGATAGCAAGTATTCTTATAAAATCACGAGAATACCTTGTAAGTTTTGTCGAGTTAAAAAGTTGTAAATTTACAGTTTAATTGGTAAACTATTTGTTATCTGCGTAAAAATTGTAAATTAACAGAAAAGTGGTAATTTTGCAAAAAAATAATAGTTATACTTTTTCAAAAATAAGAAGTAAATTCATATTTTTTTATTTACCACTTAGTTTTGCAAAATTAAAACTTTTTTTTATAAATTTACATTTTTTTCTGAATTTACAAGTTTTTCATATAAATTTACTAATTTTTTGTTGCAAAATCACTCACTTTTGCTGCGTACACCGAAAAAAATTCCTGCCTTATATGTACGAAAACGTTCGTACATTGTACGAAAAATTTCGTTGCTTCGCACCACGAAATTCTTGTGTACAATGTACGAAATGCACGAAATTTGTTCGTAAAAAAACGAAATTGTTTTTGTATTTTACAAACAAACGAATTTTAGGAAAATTTTCGTAAAATATTTTTTTGGTTTTACGAAATTATTTCGTAAAATAAACGAAATATTTTTTTTACGAAAATCTTTCGTAAAATAAAGAAAAATTTCGTTAAATAAACGAAATTATATGTGGGAATTCTTTCTTGAGAATACGAACAACGTTTCCAACGTTTTGACAACAACATTTCCAAGTTATTAATTGTTTCTTCTTAAAAATGCATTTTTTACCCTTCGTGTTCTAAACACGATACAGATGCCACAGATACAAATAATATTTTTTTATGAATATATATCACTTAAAGCAACGTAGCAACTAAAACCGTTGCTTGTCAAAACTAAAAAAAAAATATTTTTTAAAAATTTTTTACCGTAGGACCCCTGCGGGTCTAAATTTTTTTTTTTCGAAAATTTTTTTAGAGCTGAAAGCCTTATCTCACCAAAATCAAATTTTTATATAATTTTAATATAATAATTAATACCAAAAAGATTAAAAATCCAAAAAAAAAATTTTGGTTCGTATGGAAAAATGTTTTTGTTTGCCCCGCTCTTTAAACCCCCGTCGCGTAGGGAAGGCGTGGTCGTAGGGGCGTAAAATTTTTCCTCGGTTATTTTTAAGTCAAAAGGAAAAAAATTAGCGGGTACAGTCTCAATATTTCCAAAATAAGGGACACTCTAATGAACATACATCATAATTTTCACCCGGGTATTCAAAAAAAAATTTTGTTAAATGGCAAAAAAAAAACAAGTAGAAAAGTTAAATTCGACTTGGCCGAATCTATGAATACCCTCCACAATGCCCTTTTTAAGTGATAGTAAATTTTCTAACGTGAAAAAAATAACATTTTTGGTTAGAAATATTTTATTTTCTGTAAAAAAAACTTTTTTTTATTCTTTTTTGAAAAAAAAAAAAAAATTACAAATTTTTTTTTTGAGTGTAAAATTTTTTTTGAGTGTATTTTTTTTTTGTTTAAGTGTAAAAAAACTTTTTTTTGTTAATTTTTGAAAAAAAAAAATAATTTACCAATTTTTTTGAGTGTAAAATTTTTTTTGAGTGTAAACTTTTTTTTGGTTAGAAATATTTTATTTTCTGTAAAAAAAAACTTTTTTTTATTAATTTTTGAAAAAAAAATTAAAAATTTTTTTTTTGAGTGTAAAATTTTTTTTGAGTGTATTTTTTTTTTTTTAGTGTAAAAAAACTTTTTTTTGTTAATTTTTGAAAAAAAAAAAAAATAATTTACCATTTTTTTTTTTGAGTGTAAATTTTTTTTTGAGTGTAAACTTTTTTTTTAAGTGTATTTTTTTTTTTTTTGGTTTAGTGTAAAAATATTTTTGTGTGACAAAAATACCTTTTAAAATATTTTTCTGACTTACAAATGTTTTTAATACATGTTTAACGGGTTTTCAACACGTGAATTTAAGGTGAACTAATCTGAAATTTACGGTTTTGCTAATAACTTTTGAACGGCCGGACCGATTTGGCTGAAATTTAAAACGAACTGGACCAGAGGACCGGTAAATATATATGCCACACTTCAGCACCCTCAGAATTGCCGTTCGAAAGTTACCGTGTGTTTTATCTCGTGAATTCCAGAAAACCCCTTGCCGAAATTCACTCATTTGCTTATAACTTTTGAACCACTGGACCGATTTCGCTGGATTGCAATACCAATCTGGCCAGGTAAATGTCCAACATATATGCCAAACTTCAGGAGCCTCCGTAAAGTCTTTCAAAATTTAGCGTGTTTTCAACAGACAGACAGACAGACAGACAGACAGACAGACAGACAGACAGACAGACAGACAGACAGACAGACAGACAGACAGACAGACAGACAGACAGACAGACAGACAGACAGACAGACAGACAGACAGACAGACAGACAGACAGACAGACAGACAGACAGACAGACAGACAGACAGACAGACAGACAGACAGACAGACAGACAGACAGACAGACAGACAGACAGACAGACAGACAGACAGACAGACAGACAGACAGACAGACAGACAGACAGACAGACAGACAGACAGACAGACAGACAGACAGACAGACAGACAGACAGACAGACAGACAGACAGACAGACAGACAGACAGACAGACAGACAGACAGACAGACAGACAGACAGACAGACAGACAGACAGACAGACAGACAGACAGACAGACAGACAGACAGACAGACAGACAGACAGACAGACAGACAGACAGACAGACAGACAGACAGACAGACAGACAGACAGACAGACAGACAGACAGACAGACAGACAGACAGACAGACAGACAGACAGACAGACAGACAGACAGACAGACAGACGGACAGACGGACGGACGGACGGACGGACATCGCTAGATCGTCTTAAAATCGATCGAGGATCATGAATATATACACTTTATGGGGTCCTAGACCAATATTTCGAGGTGTTACAAACGGTATGACAAACTTATATATACCCTCTATCACTAGAGTGGAGGGTATAAAAAGAATTCTAGTGAAATAGCAGATAGCAAGCATTCTCAAAACATCACGAGAATACCTTGTAAGTTTTGCCGAGTTAAAAATTTGAAAATTTACATTTTAATTGGTAAACTATTTGTTATCTGCCGTAAAAATTTCAGGCAAAAATTGTAAATTAACATAAAAGTTGTGATTTTGCAAAAAATAATAGTTGTAATTTTTTCAAATTATGAAGTAAATTCATATTATTTTATTTAAAAATTAGTTTTGCAATATTAAAACTTTTTTTATAAATTTAAATTTTTTGGAATTTACAAGTTTTTCATGTAAATTTACTAATTTTTTGTTTACTAATTTTTTGTTGTTTTACTAAATTTTTACATATTTTTTATTAAAAAACTTTTTTGTATTAAAATTTTTTAAATAAATAATAATTCTTCGAGCTCGAGGCCAGTCTTTTCTTGTAACTAAATATTCTTTTATTCCATTCCAATAGTTCAATACTTTTTGAGAATCATCATCAGTGGATTTAGTTAATTTTTTTGCACACAACAACTTAAAAATATGTTGCGAACGACATTTAAAACTGCACTCACAATCAGTTGCAGTTTTAGATGTCGATACGTTCGCAACATATTTTAAGTTTTGTGTGCATAAAAATTCACTAAATCCCCTGATGATGATTCTCAAAGAGAATCGAAATATTGGAATGGAAAAAAAGAATATTTATTTACAATTTTTTGTTTATTGAGAAAGATTATTCCAGCTCGAGGTCACGATTCTTTAAGATGATATTATTATTACGATGATATTGTCAACGTAACAATTTTCAAGAAACTATTATTTAATTAAGATTTTTTTTTTTTCATTAAATATTTTTTTTTTCATCAAAATATTTTTTTTTTTTTCAAAATTTTTCTTTTTTCTTCAAAAAAATTTTTTACATAAAAAAAAAAAAAATTGTTTTGCATCAAATTTTTTTTTTTCAATTCTGTATTTTATTAATCAAACATTTTTTTTTTACAAATATTTTTTATAATTTTTTTTTTTCCATCAAAAAGTTTTCTCACCAAAAAAAAAACTTTTTCACCAAGGCTAAACTTACTCTGACATAAAAACTTTCCAGTTGTAAACAAAAATGTCCTGTATTTTTTTCAACAATTTTTTTTTTTTCATCAAACTATTTTTTTATGCAACATATTTTTTCCATCAAAAAGTTCTCTCTCCAAAATTACTTTTTCACCAAGTCTTACTCTGGCACAAATTTTCCATTTGTTTAACAAATGTACAAACAACTCGTAAGCAGTTTATATGCGTCTATGCCGTGTCTTTTATCCAAAATGTATCTAAAAAAAACATTTTTTGTCTTAAGTTATGCCCACAAATGAGGCGGACTGAAAAATTAAAATTTTTAGGTCCTCTGCCACCAAGTTGGCGTTTTTCAGAGGTTGGTTTAGCTCATCAAGGTGAAGTAAAGTTCTTACCATAGGCAGGTAAGAACTTTACCGGCCTATGAACACAATACATATTCGGGCCAGATTTTAGTAGTCCAGTTCTTTTGGTTTGGACTGCAATGTGCTTTTCACAGACGGACATCGCTAGAATGTCTATAATTTAATTTTTCTCATTTACCAAGAAACCACAGAAAAATGAATCCGATTTTGCTCATTTACAAAATTTACCTCTTTTCGATTTGGACTGCATCTTGATTTTCACTGTGGGGATTACAGTCGTTTTTCTAATTTCACACAAAATTTGTTTTTTTCCATGAACGATTTTCATAGTATTTATGAACAAATTCATACAATTTATTAACTTTTTCATAATATTTATAAACTTTTTCATAGTATTTATGAAAAATGTTAAAAATTCTTAAATTTCACATATTATGATTTATTCATAAATACTATGAAAAAAGTTTATAAATATTATGAAAAAGTTAATAAATTGTATGAATTTGATTATAAATACTATGAAAATCGTTCATGGAAAAAAAAATTTTAAAGTTTTTTTTTTTTAAATTTTGTTTTTACCAATTGTTTTTATTTATATCTTTTTGTTTGCAAAGTTTCTTTTATATCATTTATAAACAAATAAATATTAAAATTACTTTGTTTATTTTTCCTCCCACTAAGTTAATGATGTTAAAAAGATCACGATTTTTTTTTCAACCAACAATTAATACCAAATTGTATCACGTGTATGGAATCATTATATGCTCTTAACATTAACAAACAGAAAAATAAAACATGCTGGTCCTTTTTATAAATGAATTTATATGAAGGTACATGCACTGTTTCCTTTTACGACTACAATATGTGCAAAACTTATACGGAATTTAGGTTTTACTATCTTCATGAAAAACATTTAACAAATTATTGTTCAACTTCCTGTAGAAAATCCTTTTACTTTTTGATAAAGGTATAGTTAATATACATTTATACAGTGACAAACAAAAGTGTTTTCACAGACATTTATACAAAAACAACGTCTTTACATAACCCCTTCATATCTTGACACTCACATAAGTGCTAACACTTATGTGAGTGAACAAATTCATACAATTTATTAACTTTTTCATAATATTTATAAAAATTTTCATAGTTCATTGGAAAAATGTTTTTTTTTTGTGTGTAGAAGAAATGTTTTACTGCCGAAATTGAGTATAATGGAAAATCTATTTTTTAGGCACTAATTTATTTTTTTAACTACAGAAATAGTAGAAAACAAGAAATCCTTAATAAAATAAGTGATTTTGCTTTTAAAATTTTAAAATTTTTAATTTTTAAAAAAACTACAAGCAGTTAATGACATAAGTTTCTTAGTGTGCAATTAACTACGAAGCAGATCATCATGTTGAAACAATGTTGAAACAATCTTACGCAGAGAACAAGCAGGCTTCAGAACAAATCGTTCTTGTGCAGATCATGTGACCACTGTTAGAATTCTAATAGAACAATCCGTAGAACTTAACAGCCCTTTGTACCTACTGTTTGTAGACTTCGAACGTGCGTTCGACACTGTGCCAAGAGAAGCTCTCTGGGCCACGCTTAGCTGCAGAGGATTTCCAGAAAAAATTATTTGCCTAATACGAGAGCTGTATACTGAAGACGTGTGCGCTTCAATGGAAAGGAAAGCCAACCTTTCTCAATTGAATCCGGCGTAAGGCAAAGCTGTGTTCTGTCTCCAACTCCTTTTCTTATCCTGCTTGATTGTGTAATGCAACAGACTAACATTGATTCTCCATTTGGTATCAAATGGAATTTATTGGAACGTCTAAACGACATCGATTATGCGGACGACATCTGTCTACTTACACACCGACACAGCGACATGCAGGCCAAATTATTCCATCTGGCTAAGAACGCCGAAAAAGTAGGCCTGAAGATCAATGTAAAGAAAACAAAGCTCATGCGTGTTGTAGCAGCAAACAATCTTCCCATTTATCTTAATGGAGTCAAACGAAAGTGGATTCATTTTGCTACCTTGGTAGTACAGTAACCGTAGACGGTGGGTCAGAGAAAGACATTAATGACCGGATCAATAAAGATCGATCAGCCTTCCAATCGCTTTACAAAATTTGGAGATCGAGCAGTATAACTAGAAAAACAAAAATTCGTATTTTCAACAGCAGTGTTACAAGTGTACTCCTCTATGGCTGTACTACCTGGAGATTGACGCAGGAAAGTTTAAGAAAGCTGCAATCGTTTACAAACCAATGTCTACGCCAAATCCTACAAATCTTCTGGCCGTACTGGGTCACAAATAAACAGCTTCTCGAATTGGCGAACCTCAACTCGATCGAGAATTAGATAAAAAAACGTAAATGGAAATGGATTGGGCATACACTGAGAAAGCCCCCAAATGAAATAGCACGCGCAGCGTTGGAATGGAACCCGCAAGGTCAACGAGGTCCTGGTCGCCCACGTTTAACGTGGTTAAGAAGCATACAAAATGATTATGAAGATATCGGAATGACATGGAACCAAGTAAAGTCATTGGCTACACTCAACCAAAAATCATTGTATTCCCAAAGAAAATCGTTGTAAATTCAACAGAAATCATTGTTGATTTTGACCCTACAAATATTTATGTTGATTTCAATAAAAATTGTTGTCAGTTTTTGTAAAAGTTGATCAACTCGTTTTTTGTAAATCAACTCGTATTTTTTGTAAACTCAACTCATATTTTTGTTGATATAAGAAATTTTATTAATAAAAAAAGCTTGTTGTTATTTGTAAATATTCTTTTATTAAGTATAAATCACAATATTTTTTAGAATTATCACCGGCTTTTTAAGCTGCAATATTTAAATACGAGATTTTCACACACACTTCGTTTATTTATTTTATGCACTCGTAAGCCATTCTCCAGTTTTCTAATGACACCAAATCAAAAACCTTAAAAAAAACGAAAAAAAAAAAATATAATATAGTATGAATACATAAAGTAATCAATGTATTTTATTACTTACCAAATATTTACAGATCAGAATCTTATCATCAGATCCTATTTTTATTTATTTTTATAATATTAAATATTTTTATAAGAAACAAACACATAAAATAATTTTATAAGAGACTAACAAATTTCACATTGCAATGCATTGCTACCAACTTGATAATACAAAAATGAACGAACAGGGTTGTTTTTTCTTTTTTGGTTTTATCTATTGAATTCTGTATAATCGTTGTAAATAGTTGATTCAACTTTACTGATTATTCAACGATATCAACATTAATTTTTGTTGAATACTGCAATATTCTGTAAAACTTGATCTACAATGGGTTTACTAATTTTTCTACTAAGATATTTCTATGAGTGTAATGATCGACAAAGATGGAAAGAGTTCGTTGGCGCCCTAAGTTCAAACTGAGCGTTTTATTTAACTTTTTTTTTATTTTTTTTTACCATTGTAATAAGAAAAAAAGAAAAAGTTTATAAATAAAAGAAATTAAAAAAAAAAAAAAAAGATAATCATGGCGTATGGTTGATAGTAACGTGATTGTATAACTCATACGCCAACACTCTTCAAAAATGTTTGCTTTAAAATAGTGGTCGGCAGAAAGAGAGTATAATGCATTGCTGTTTGAATATAAATATGTATGTGTTGGTGAATTTTTTAAACAAAGCGACACCAACCTGCTTGTTGTTTAATTTTTTGTGCTCTTAGTTGTGGGTTTTGTTGACATTCGTGTTATATACACGGAAAAAAATTCCTGCCTTATATGTACGAAAACGTTCGTACATTGTACGAAAAATTTCGTTGTTTCGCACCACGAAATTCTTGCGTACAATGTACGAAATGCACGAAATTTTTTCGTAAAATAAACGAAATTATTTTTGTATTTTACAAAAAAATTTCGTAAAATAAACGCAATAAATTTTTGTGTTTTACGAAAATTTTCGTAAAATAAACGAAATATTTTTTTTGTTTTACGAAGTTATTTCGTAAAATAAAAAATCTTTTGTAAAAAAAAAAATCGTTAAATAAATGAAATTGCATGTAAAAATTCTTTGTTGAGAATAAGAACAACGTTTTCAACGTTTTGACAGCAACATTTCCAAGCAATTAATTGTTTCTTCTTAACAGAGACTTATAAGATTTCATTCATTATTTACAGTGATTTTGTTTAAGGCTACGTTCACACTACAAGAACTTATGATGATATGTTGAGATGATTTTTTTTGGAGGACCACCTTTCCACATGTAAAAAAAACTTATATCATCAAGCCTCAAATTTTATTTGATCCGATTATCCTCAAATTTTAATTAATCCTTAAAATAAATAAAAACCAAGTGAGAGCTTTAAATTCGGCTGTGCCGAATCTTTTATATCCCAAATAAGTAAACAAATTATCAGAGTTATCATTATTGAAATTAATTCTTTATACCCACGACCACAAGACATTTTCTAATCCCCTGGGTCGAAGCACAGTATTTAAATTTTTTTTGACATAAAAATGTTTCATTTGTTTAACAAAAATGCAAAAAAAAAACACTTTAAAAAAAATTAGGTTTTTCCGAGGTTGGTTTATTTCTTAAAGGGGATTTTTTTTTTGCATGGACCGATTTTGACCACATACGAACTTAACCTGCTGATGACCAAAAGACTTGTTCGTGCTAAACTTCAGGAGTCTATCTTTTTTATTTTGGATGGTATCCGTGTTTTATGCAAACGGACATTAATAGAATGCCTTAGAATCTATCATGGATCAATAATATATATTAGGGCGGGTCGATTTGTATGGATCGAAAAAAACTGAAAAATCGTATAGCAAAAACAAAATCTACAAGAAATTCTAAGAAACTTTTCCAAAGAAACCATTGCACACTGGGCCGAGATGGTAGTTTTTTTGGCCAAAACTAAAATAAACAAAATTATTAAATTAAAAAAAGCGAATGCACTATTGTATTAAGTATGACTTGCTGCACCTTGTCTGTAATTTTTGTAAAAATCGGTACACCCATTCTCTTGGAATGATCCATCAAAGATAAAATATGTATGCTTAAATTTCCATATACCGTAATCAAAAAAGCTAGCAAGTTTATACATTATTAAGATGGGACCTTGTTTTTTTTTTTGGGGATTAATTTATTTGACAAAGGGAATTACAACATGTAAATGGGTATGAACAGCTCTTTTTCCCTATTTTTTTTTTTGATGATTTTTGATATTTTTATATAAATTTTGAAAAATTGTTCCATTTGATATAGTTGTTCCAAAATGTTCCGCGACATAATCCAAAAGTTAGGATGCCAAAATGTTCGTTGGTTTACCAGCTTTCAGACTGACCTGCCCGCTTTTGCCCGTTTTTTCATCTGCGTATATAATATCAATAGAAAGGGAGATGAACAAGTCTAAAGTTGTTAAAATGAACCTTTTTTATTGAATTAAATTAATTTTATGAATTAACAATTTTCAAGTTTTTCCTAAAGTACATACATAGTGTTTTTCTATATTAATACGGGATAAAATGAAACCCGGTTACCCAAAAACCCGAATACAAAAAAAAAACCGGTTACGAGAAAAACCCGGTTACACGAAAAATATTTTTTTTATCGTATTAAAATTTGTTTTTAATACATTGAAAAAAAAAAAATAATTACCCGGTTAGGCGGTCCTGACAGCTTTTTGAAAGAGTGTGGAACTTTTGATAACGATGAGTTAAAAAAGTGTTTTTTTTAAACGGGTTTTCAAAAAAAAATATTTTTTCTAATTTTTTTCTAAATTTTATTTCCATTACATTTTTTAAAACGGGCACAAGCTGGCAACTATTATGGAAAGTGTGGATAGGAAGAATAATTCTGGCCCAGACAGTTTTTTGAATGGGCGTGGAACTTTTGATAACGATGAGTTTAAAAAAGGGGTTTAAATAAAAAAATATTTTATTTTTTCAAATTTTTAATATTTCAATAACATTTGTCTAAACGGGCACAAGCGGGCAACATTTTTAGATAGAAGGGATAAAAAGGAAAATTTTGGCCCAGACAGTTTTTTGAAAGGGAGTGGAACTTTTGATAACGATGGGCTTAAAAACGGGGTTTACAAAAAAAAAAATCAGATTTTTATAAACTCTTATTTCAATTAAATTTTTGAAATCGGGCACAAGCGGGAATTTTTTTTGGAAAGTGTAAATAAAAAGGATAATTCTGGCCCAAACAGTTTTTTGAAAGGGCGTGGAACTTTTGTTCACAATGAGTTTTAAAAAAGGGGGTTTTCACAAACATTTTTTTATTTTTTTTTAATTTTTGGTATTTTAATCTCATTTGTGTAAACGGGCACAAGCGGGTAAGTTTTTTCTAAGGTGGGGTTAAAAAAGGCTAATTCTGGCCCAGACAGTTTCTTGAAAGAGCGTGGAACTTTTGATGAGTTTAAAAAGGGGGGTTTCAGAAAAAAAACTAATTTTTTCAATTTTTTATTAGCCCTTATTAGAAGTATTTTTTTTTTTTTGAAAACGGGCACAGACGAGTAACTTTTTTGGAAAGGGCTGATAAAAAGGGCAATTCTGGCCTAGACAGTTTTTTGAATGGGCATGGAACTTTTGATGACGATAACTTTAAAAAGGGGGTTTTCAAAAAAAGACAAATTTTTTCCAATTTTTTATAAACTTTTAATTTAATTTTTGAAAACGGGCACAAGCGGAAAAGTTTTTTGGAAAGTGGGGATAAAAAGGATAATTCTGGCCCAGACAGTTTTTTGAAAGAGCGTGGAACTTTTGATGAGTTTAAAAAGGGAGTTTTCAGAAAAAAAAAAATTTTCCAATTTTTTATTAGCCCTTATTAAAAGTAAATTTTTGAAAACGGGCACAGGCGGGCAACTTTTTTGGAAAGTGCTGATAAAAAGGGTAATTCTGGCCCAGACAGTTTTCTGAAAGGGCGTGGAACTTTTTATGACGATGAGTTTATAAAGAGGGTTTTCAAAAAAAAAAATTTTCAATTTTTTATAAGCTCATTTTTCAATTCAATTTTTGAAAACGGGCACAAGCAGGTAACTTTTTTGGAAAGTGCTGATACAAAGGATAATTCTGGTCCAGACAGTTTTTTGAAAGGCCGTGGAACTTTCCATAACGATGAGTTCTTAAAAGGGGGTTTTCAAAAATGAAATCATTTTTTTCATTTTTTTATAAATTTTATTTAAATTTCATTTTTGAAAACGGGCACAAGCGGGCAACTTTTTTGGAAAGTGTGGATAGAAAGGATAATTCTGGCCCAGACAGTTTTTTGAAAGGGCGTGGAACTTTTGATAACGATGAGTATAAAAAGGGGGTTTTCAAAACAAAAACAATTTTTTTTTCAATTGTTTATAAACTTTTTTCAATTATATTTCGGAAAAAGGTATATTCACGTGATTTAAATGAAAATCATTCACGCTCACGCGTGAATCACGTTATTTTTAAACTTTTTTTTTTAATTCAATTTTTAAAAACTTTTATATCACGTGATTTAAGTGAAAATCACTCACTCTCACGCGTGAATCACGTTGTTTTTTGAGTCACGCAAATCACGGGACCAGAGACCATCTCCAATTCAAAAACATAAACAAAAGACAAGTTTCTCTTCATTTGTTTCATCTATAACATCTGTAAATTTTATTAAAAATTAAGTGTCCACCCTGAAACAGTTTCCTTGTAGGTCCGATTCCAAAAAGTTTCAAGTCACTTATTTATTACCCTAATATAGGCTTATATTCTGAATTTCAACAAAATCGATTAACATTTACGACCTGTAGAGACTTTTGGCCAAAAAACCTACCATCTCGGCCCAGTGTGCATTGGTCTAAAATCAAACCCTATTCCGCGCCTAACGACATGAAAATCCGTCCGTCCGTATGTCTTTCTGTCTGCGTGAAACACGCTAACTTTCAAATGTTAGCGGAAGAATGAAAAATATTAACGGCAAGCTGCTGAAGCGTAGCGTATATATTTGTTATACTTCCGGTCAGATTAATACTAAATTTCAGCGAAATCTGTAAAGTGGTTCATAAGTTATTAGCAAAATGGGGAATTTCAGATGGGTTTTAGCCCGAACTCCCGTGTTGAAAAAAACGCTTTGAAAATGAATGGTAAGCCAAAAAAAAAATATTTTAGAAACCATTTTTGTCACTCAGAAAAACTAAAAAAAAAATATTACACTCAAAAAAAAGTTACACTCAGAAAAATTTACACCCAAAAAATTTTTTTTACAAAAATTAAAAAAAAATGCCTGCGAATTTTGTACTCTTGCCCAAAACATTAAATCATGATAATGTTTTGCGGAAAATTTGGGTGTACTTGCCAAAGCAAAGTTTTTTTAGAAAAAATAATGTTATATTACTTTGCTATTCCATGCTAAACGAATTGAAATATCAGTCGAGGACCCCATTAAAAAACCAAAAAAAAAAGTGTTTTTACATTTTGGAGAGTATAAAAGATTCGGCACCAAAGAATATTACACTCTCACTTGTTTTATATATATTTGATAAACAAATCGAAAATTTTTATGCGAAAAGCTTAGACTTGGTGAAAAAGTAGTTTTGGTAAAAAAATGATTTTTTTTTTCACGAAAAACAAAATTATGTCAAAAAAAATTTAATAAACCCAAAATTTTTGGTGAAAAAAAATGTTGATGAAAAAAAGTTTTTGATGAATTTTTTTGATGAAAAGAAAAATTTTTTGATGTAAAAAAAAATGATGAAAAATACTATGAAAAAAAAAAAATTTGTGAGAAAAAAATTGACAATAAAAAATTTGATAAAAAAATTTTATGAAAAAATATTTTACGAAAAAAAAAAATTTATAAAAAAATGATGAAAAAAAAAGTTTGATGAAAAAAAAATTTTATGAAAAAAAAATTTGATGAAAAAAAAAGTTTGATGAAAAAAAAAAAATTGACGAAAAAAAAAATTTATTGAAAAAAAAATTTGATGGAAAAAAAATTGAAAAAAAAAATTGAAAAAAAAAAATTTGATGAAAAAAAAATTTGATGAAAAAAAAAATTTATAAAAAAAAAATTTGATAAAAAAGAAAAAAAAATTGATAAAAAAAAAGTCTGATGAAAAAAAAAATTTAAAAAAAAAAATTATGAAAAAAAATATGAAAAAAAAAAATTGATGAAAAAAAAACGTTTGATAAAAAAAAAAATTGATGGGGAAAAATTTGATGGAAAAAAAATTTGATGGAAAAAAAAATTTTGATGAAAAAACAAAAATTATGCAAAAAAAAATTGATCAAAAAAAAATTTTTTTTGTTGAAAAATAATTATGTTACTTTTTATTCACACCACGAGGTGAATTATTATCCAAGTTACAAACCCAAGTTATTAAAATTTTTGGTTTTAAGAAAATGAAAATAGTAATTCTTGTTTTCTTTTTCGTTAACTTTTAGCTTATATAGTCAAAATGAGGTGGCGTCCTGCAACTTTTTTAAAATTAGACACCAGCCTAAAAACATTATCATGTTAAAAAAAAAATTTACTCAAAATAAATCAAATACTGATGTAAAAAAAATTATCAGTTATCAAAAATTTTTATCGAACACATGTTTTTTCCTCTCCGATATGCTACTCTCCAATTTCATCCCACAAAAATATCTATGTGTTTTTTTTTTTTGACGAAATATCATTATGATCCTCAATTACATACTTTTATTTACTAAAAAAAATAATTAGTAGTAACATACAAAGGCTTTGGAGGGAATCAAACCCACAACCCCTGCACTTAATTTCAGAGTATCACGCTACATGTTAATATACTGCAGCCCAATATAAAATAAATAATGGATTAACGATAAAATCAGCGATTTTTTAAATTTTTTATTAAAATTGTTAAAATTTCTTATTATAATTTTTCGTCTGTGGCGTTTTCATTACAAATCAATCTAATTATTTATTTCTCCATTTCAAGGATTATGTCTAATATACTTGCCGGTCATAATCCCAAAAATTGTTCGAATTATATCCAGAGGCAATTAGTAAAACATTGCCGCTGGATATGTTCTTGCAGCATATCGGTATATAAAACTATGTTTTCTTTACATCTGAGGTGTAGGGTATGTTCAGCAACTTTGTAGAAAATATTATGGCAAATATTTTTGTGAAATATATTAACCCTCTAACTCCCTCTCATAACAGTATTTTTGGGGTCTCTTTTAACAAATCGTAAAAACACCCCGAAATATGGGGAGGGTGGGGATGAAATGTTCTAAAAAAATGTTGCCAATAAAATTTTACTATATACGTCAGAGCACACGAAAGCCCAAAAATTAACACAAACACCAAAAAATAGTCAAGTTCTATGTTTTGCTTATAAAAAAAGGACGGACGGACAAATCTTAATGTCGTTAGGCGCGGTATAGGGTTTGATTTTAGAAACATGGTTTCTTTGGGAAATGTTCTTAGAATTTGTTGTAGATTATGTTTTTGCTATACGATTTTTGACACAAAAAATCGACCCGCCCTAATATATATACTTTATGGGGTCCCCGACCGATATTTCGTAAAAATACGAAAGTCTGTACACTTTTTTTTGTAATTGTAGTCAACATTCGTATATTTTACGAAATAAGAACTTACATTCTTTTTTTCGTTACTTTCGTAAAATTACAAAAGTTTTTACAAATTTTTTTTTCGTAATATGTAGTCAACATTTGTAAATATTACGAAAAAAATATCTTCTAATCATTTTCGTTACTTTCGTAAAAATACGAAATTCAATACTAAAGTTTTTCGTACTATGTAGTCAACTTTCGTGTATTTTACGGAAAAACAAAGTACGAAACTTTTTTTCGTAAAATGTTGCATGGATTTTTTCGGTGTTCGTGTGATTTGCCGACTGTGTTCGGGTTCTAAGTGCTATGGGTGTCGATCACTGCACAAACAAATAGTATGATTTTATTTGAATTGATTAAAAAATTACTCAAATCCAATAATTTTTTAAAGTATTCTCATTTTTTGTGAGCAGTCATATCTCTGCCTATTTTTATTGCTTTTAAGCCACCTAGAGATTTTTTGTTTGTATTTTTCTCTTCTTTTTAATGATAACAAAACGATTTTTTACAGTAATGCACTTCTAATTAATTGCATTGGATTATAATAATTTTTACAAACTCCATTTTTTTTGTTTGCACATAAATCGTCACTTTTTAAAATGTTTCAAATAATAACCTACTTTAAAAGTTTTTGCTTAGAGGAAAATATTTGTTCAGAACCTAACTGACAAGGAAAGTATCTCAATCCTTATGAACCGATTTGCCTGAAACTTAAAATATATATAATTGAGACGATTTTAAGGTTGGGGTGTCCCGGCTTATCGGCCATATCAGCGTTTAAAAATTTCGTTGTCCCCTTATGAAAAAATGAGGACCTTCGGGAAAATTTTGATAACTCCCAAAAGCAAAAATACGTGTCGACTTAAATTTAATAAGATTAGTTCGTATTCATGTGGATATCGTAGGTCTATGTCTTCATATGTATACCCCCAAAATTTTCACATTTTCATGAAAAAAATATTTAACGAAACCGAATTTTTACAAGGTTATGCCACCGTTAGATAGGCATTAAAAAAAACCTTTCTTCTCATATGGAAACATCATATAGTTTCTAAGAAAGAAATCGCTGAAAAATCCATAAAACGATTTTTCACCAATTTTTTACCCATTTTTTGAACCACTAAATCCCCGATATGGCCGAAAGCCGAGACACCCCAACCTTAAAATGGTCTCATTTATATATATTTTAAGTTTCAGGCAAATCGGTTCATAAGGGTTGAGATACTTCCCTTGTGAGACAAATCCAATTGAATTTTCTACTGGTCGAAATTTAAGCAGGCATATCTTAATCACTATATAACGCATATAAACGACAAAACGATTTTTGATGCAATTGCATTTTTTAGGATATACGAGTATATCTCATTAATTGAATTTTTTTCTGTAATACCTTTTTTGTGATTTAAGTAAATATTTTGCATTTTATTTTGAAAAAAAAAAAAAAAATAAAAATTAACTAATTAGCTGCATTTTTTAAGGGATTTGACTCAATTGGCTTCTACTCGAATCATTAAAACAACAATTTTTATACCCTCCAACCACAGTATGGGGTTATACTCACTTTGTCATTCCGTGTGTAACGCATCGAAATATCGGTCTAGGACCCCATAAAGTATATATTTTATTGATCAGTGATCGATTCTAAGACATTCTAGCGATGTCCGTCCGTCCGTCCGTCCGTCTGTCCGTCTGTCCGTCTGTAGAGGACACGATACAGTCCAAAATAAAAGAGCTAGACTTCCGAAGTTTGGCACGAATATGTCTTATATTCCTAGGCAGGTTAAGTTCGGAAATGGGCAAAATCGGACCAAGGGGAAAAAAGTTCCCCTTTGGAGAACTAAACCAACCCAAGAAAAACCGCATTTTTTGCAGAGTTTTTTGTACTTTTGGTAAGCAAATGCAACGATCTTATCTCAGAAGAAGTTCAAAATCGCACGGGGAAGGTGCCCCCTAACGTCTCCCACCAACCCCCCCCCCCAAAAAAAAAAAAGACGCCCCTGGATTTTTTTAAATATTTTTTTACATTTTGGAGGGTATAAAAGATTCGGCACAGCCGAATGTAACACTCTCACTTGTTTTTG
>CAWUER010000453.1:0-27080 GCA_963921195.1 Pegoplata infirma | reverse complement strand
TGAAATATATCAAATATTATGTCTGGTTTGATGTTTGATTGACCAACGATGATTCTCTAAAGTCTGCTGACGATTCCTTTAGTGGGGATGAAACTGATCAGTACAGACATACTATGAGATGAGTAACTTTTTTAAAGCAATAAATTAAAAATACTCTATTATGACAATATCATATATAGAAATATTTTTGGGCCTCGAACTAGAATAAAACTCTAATCGAATATATATACATATATAAAGGCCGAATAAATACATTTTATTTTTATGTACCTTTTGGTACTAAAAATAAAAAACAACATTTAACACAAAGTTTAGTACGACTTATCCTACCAACACTATTGTTTGGTTAGGTACTGTTGTTATTGTAAAATAACAGCAACACATATATTAATAATTACCGATGGTGATTTAGTATATACAATTTTTGCTTTAAAAGAGTTATTTTTGTTGGAAAACAGATTTCGGACCTTCATAATAATATTTCTCATATAACTTGTGAAATATATCAAATATTATGTCTGGTTTGATGTTTGATTGACCAACGATGATTCTCTAAAGTCTGCTGACGATTCCTTTAGTGGGGATGAAACTGATCAGTACAGACATACTATGAGATGAGTAACTTTTTTAAAGCAATAAATTAAAAATACTCTATTATGACAATATCATATATAGAAATATTTTTGGGCCTCGAACTAGAATAAAACTCTAATCGAATATATATACATATATAAAGGCCGAATAAATACATTTTATTTTTATGTACCTTTTGGTACTAAAAATAAAAAACAACATTTAACACAAAGTTTAGTACGACTTATCCTACCAACACTATTGTTTGGTTAGGTACTGTTGTTATTGTAAAATAACAGCAACACATATATTAATAATTACCGATGGTGATTTAGTATATACAATTTTTGCTTTAAAAGAGTTATTTTTGTTGGAAAACAGATTTCGGACCTTCATAATAATATTTCTCATATAACTTGTGAAATATATCAAATATTATGTCTGGTTTGATGTTTGATTGACCAACGATGATTCTCTAAAGTCTGCTGACGATTCCTTTAGTGGGGATGAAACTGATCAGTACAGACATACTATGAGATGAGTAACTTTTTTAAAGCAATAAATTAAAAATACTCTATTATGACAATATCATATATAGAAATATTTTTGGGCCTCGAACTAGAATAAAACTCTAATCGAATATATATACATATATAAAGGCCGAATAAATACATTTTATTTTTATGTACCTTTTGGTACTAAAAATAAAAAACAACATTTAACACAAAGTTTAGTACGACTTATCCTACCAACACTATTGTTTGGTTAGGTACTGTTGTTATTGTAAAATAACAGCAACACATATATTAATAATTACCGATGGTGATTTAGTATATACAATTTTTGCTTTAAAAGAGTTATTTTTGTTGGAAAACAGATTTCGGACCTTCATAATAATATTTCTCATATAACTTGTGAAATATATCAAATATTATGTCTGGTTTGATGTTTGATTGACCAACGATGATTCTCTAAAGTCTGCTGACGATTCCTTTAGTGGGGATGAAACTGATCAGTACAGACATACTATGAGATGAGTAACTTTTTTAAAGCAATAAATTAAAAATACTCTATTATGACAATATCATATATAGAAATATTTTTGGGCCTCGAACTAGAATAAAACTCTAATCGAATATATATACATATATAAAGGCCGAATAAATACATTTTATTTTTATGTACCTTTTGGTACTAAAAATAAAAAACAACATTTAATATAAATAATTAAAAAAAAACATTTTTTAAATAAAATAGTATAAAAAAATATTTCTTCAAACTTTACGAAATATATATGTGCCTTAAAAACATTGTCTGTGAGATAATTTTATAAAGTTGATTATAAACCTTTTGTATACATATACATAAAACTATAAACAAAACGAGAATTTAAAAAACTATATCAGAAGTAAAAAAAAAAAACTTTCAACAAACTGTTTATATTTATGTATTTTTTTTTGTATGCACGAAAAACAAAACAAATAAACAAAAATATAAGTAAAGCTAAAAATTTAATTAAACAATTAATTATATAAATTAAACACTTAATTAATATAAAATTTAAAAACAATTAAAATAAATTTTGATTAATTTTTATTAAACAATAAAAATTGGTTTATTCGACGTTTAAAATATTATATTTTGAGAATGTTTATTCTGGCTCGAGGTCATTATTTTCTTTACTAATTAAAACCATGATATTCAAAGCATAATTTTCAAGAAAATTATTTTTTGTTTTAAATTTATTCATTGGTCATTTTTGCAAGACTTAATCGACACGTGTTTCGGAATTTGATTCCATTATCAATATTATTTAGCAAAAATAGAAACGATTTACTACAAAGTAGCAAACGAGTCTAATGACAAATCGTTTGTGCACAAACTAAAGTATTAATACATATTCGACTCTATCCACAATGTGAATTAGAAAAACGAAGAAATTGTACCATACTAGGAAGGCAACGATTGTCAATAACCTACAAAAATATTTAGTGGATAGAGTCGAATATGTATTAATACTTTAGTTTGTGCACAAACGATTTGTCATTAGACTCGTTTGCTACTTTGTAGTTAATCGTTTCTATTTTTGCTAACACAACTAACGTAATTTTACAGCCTTCGCGGTCTGTTCACAGAAAAACTTTAAAACGAATATCAATCAACAAAAACGCGGATTCAATAAATTTTTTGATTGAAATTCCTTCAATTAAAAAATTGTTATACCAATCATCAAATTGTAGGTGATTGATTGAAAATTTTTTCAATCAAACATTTTTTTGATTTTGATCAAAAATTTGATAAATTTTTTATTTAAAGTCAATCAAAATAATGATTGATTTAACAAATGAATTGTAAGCTTATAACAAAATTATAAAAAAATTCAACTTTTTTGCTTTCCTATATGTTGCCAACAATAAAAAAAAGTAAAGCCCGATTATTTTGTATATTTTTGAATTAATCTATTCAAATAAATTAAAGCAAAAAAAAATCTGGTATGTTGAAAATTTGTAACAAAAAATAACAAAAATTTTAATCAAAACATTGATTGACTCATTTAAATTTTGTTGATCAATAGATTTAATTGAAAATTTTTTGCCAATAATTTTTTGTGTGTTCGGATTTACAGCCTCGGCGGACTGTTCCAAGTTTACAGCTTTCGTGGTCTGTTCTAACGAAACCATTTACAGCCTTCGCGGTCTGTTTTAATTTAAAGCCTTCGCAGTCTGTTCTAACGAAACACCTCCGACGCCGTGGAGGTTGCCAACCCGAGGACGAAAGAGCCGGATATCTAGATCCCTAGGATTGCCGAAGGTACCCTAGTTATACACCGAAGTTACCCGAACTATACCTGAATGACTAAGCCAGTCGGTCATACCCGAGTAATGCCAGTAGAGTAGTTGCTATTTATTTGTATTGAAATTATTAAAACTAATAAAGAAAATATGAGGCATTCCACACCAAATGTCCAGCGAAAAAAAACATGTGTACCGTAAACTTCTGAATAGGTGGTATGGATAGCCCTATATGGAACTTAGAAAATTGCGTTTTTTGGTTTTTCAAATTTTCAAAAACTACGCTTAGGAGGCGTGGTCAAATATTGGAAAAATGGTCAAATTTGTGGCGAGTTGCCTTGATTAAATATTTATCACATTAAAACCGAATGCACCACAATCTCAAAAATTTACAGTCTTATATAGTTTTGTATGTGCTATCGATTAAATTTTTTTTTTTTTTTTGGAAAATTTTCAGAACCCGTTCTGAAATTTTCCATTTTTTAAAAAAGTCAATTTATCAAAAATCCGGCCACTTTTTTTTTATTTTTATTTATTTTTTTAAAAGTTTAGATTTGAACTTTAAATTTCATTACAATTTAGTAATTTACTTGTATTTTCTTGTGTCAACAAAGCGTATGACGAATATTTATGTAATTAATATTACTCATTCGCAACTTTAAAACAAAGAAATACAAGCAAATAACAAAATTGTTATGAAATTTAAAGTTCCAATGCGATTTTCTCGAAAAAAAAGATGAACGTGTTTCTGATTTTTTTTTGTGTGGATGGACAAACATCTAAACTTTTAAAAAAATAAATAAAAAAGAAAAAAAGTGGCCGGATTTTTGATAAATTGACTTTTTAAAAAATGGAAAATTTCAGAACGGTTCTGAAAATTTTCCAAAAAAAAAAATTTTAATCGATAGCCCATACAAAACTATATAAGAACGTAAATTTTTGACATTGTGGTGCATTCCGTTTTAATGTGATAAATATTTAATCAAGGCAACTCGCCACAAATTTTACCATTTTTCCAATATTTGACCACGCCTCCTAAGCCCAGTTTTCGAAAATTTGAAAAACCAAAAACGCAATTTTCTTAGTTACATATAGGGCTATCCAAACAACCTATTCAGAAATTTACGGGACACATGTTTTTCTGTAGCGGAACATTTGGTGTGGAATGC
The DNA here is from genome assembly GCA_963921195.1 of Pegoplata infirma. NCBI lineage: Eukaryota > Metazoa > Arthropoda > Insecta > Diptera > Anthomyiidae > Pegoplata > Pegoplata infirma. The sequence continues at coordinate 22,546 of CAWUER010000453.1, read as the reverse complement.
CTCATATATGTGCTCGATTCTGGAATACGATTTCAACATTTACCTAATTTTTAAAAATTGGATATTCTTTCGAATTTTTATGTTTTAAATTTTTTTTCTTGTAACAATTAAAGATCTAGTTAATATATTTAATAATTACAAGATGGTGAATGGTGATTACAAGATGGTGAATGGTGAAATCGTATTTGAGAATCGAGCACATTATGAAACCCCAAAAAGCGTAAATATATTGTGTTTTTCCTTAAGGTTTGGTGGACCTCAAGTTGAACCTGGACACGACTGATCTACCTCAGTCGAAAATTAAACCACGTCACCTTTTTGACCTTTTGCAAACAATCGTGTTTAAAAATGTAATTTTAAATTTAAAAAATATAAAATTTTGAATATTTTGGATACATTTTCAATTACGAGTTTCTCAAAAATTTAAATACTTGAAAAATTTTAAAAGACGCAACTATTTTAATAACGAATTGTTCTAAAAGCAATTTGTAATGGCTGATTTTTAATCGGACGGCTAATTTTATGTAAAATAAATTTTATGTTTACCCGAGTAAAAATTTTTATATGGTGCAATATATAATGATATATAACACAATATATATTTATACGCAATTTAATCCGAATAATGGTGGATGTTTTTGCATTAAAAAAGATCAACGTGTATAAAATATGATTCGATTTCATCCGAGTTTTGACCAGACATTGCCATATTTCAGTGGATCCAATTAGATCTAATTGTATAAAAACATATAAAATCTTGGTGTTTTTTTTGGTTTGGGTGAGATACACCACAGGTCAACGATACATTCACCAAACATATAATTTTCTAAACAAGAAAATTGTTTGGGTACGCTTCGAACCAGATAGGTGATATACATAACTCTAGCAAGAAAATGTTTAGGAACATTTAAAAAGTTTCTTATATTAAAAACTTAGTGCCAGTTTACAGAAGGCGAACGATACACACGAACGACAATTTTACATGTATTTTGTTGTTGTTACAATAACAAAACACATGCAAAATTTTCGTTCGTGTGTATCGTTCGCCTTCTGTAAACTGGCACTTAGAAAATTTTTGGTTAATTGGAAACATTTAAAGTTATATATGAAACAGAAGAAGATATATATTATTTTATATTGAATTATACAGAAAAACAAATTTTGTATTGATCCTCATATTATTTCATACAGTTATATCAATCGTACACCTTTTAATCCGAATCATGATTAAATTATATATTACTACATATGACTGCATTAGAAAAATTTTGAAAATATCTCACGGATGTATAATCATATATAATTTGTTATGTTAGTATCAAGTTATATATTGTAATATATGTTTATTTTTACTCGGGTATAAATAAAAATGGATACATTTTCAATTACGAGTTTCTCAAAAATAGAAACACTTGAAAATTTTTAAAGACGCAACTATTTTAATAACGAAATTTTCTAAAAGCAATTTGTGATGGCTGATTTGGAATCGGACGGCTAATTTTATGTAAAAGCACCAGTCGAGCTACAAATTAATCGGCGATGGTTGAATTTTTGTTGGTTTGTTTTGATTATAAAAATCCGATATTTACTTAAAAAGTTACAGCTTTCTAAACTACACAACTGTTTTTAATTTTTGTGATTAAAAAAAAGAATAGCGAATAATATCGCGTGTTTTTGGAATTTTAATAAACTGTGCATGGAAATGTCTAAAGGGCTCCATTGGGTATCTGTATACACAATATGAAAAAATCTGAAGACCTCAGGTCAAAAAATGTCCATTTTATCGTGCTGCTTGGTGGAAAAGACAATAAATACCTTAGTAAAAATATTATACCAATTTGTCTAAAAAGATCAAGGTTGCTGTACAGAACAATCTTAGTGCAGAATTTAATATTACATCAGGTGTAAGACAAGGTGATGCTCTATCAACAACAATTTTTAATCTTACACTAAACCATGCAATATCATCGCTTGATAGAGGAGGACACATTTTCGCGCGGTCAACAATAATGTGTGCATATGCAGACGATATAGCGCTCATATCACACAGTGTGCGCGAATTAGAACAAAATTTTGCAAACTTGGAAAATGAAACGAAAAAGCTTGGTTTATTAATAAATGAGAATAAGACCAAGTACATTCACATGTCGCGTACTCAAACCCATAAGCGCACAGCAATCTATAACGTTTCTCAACTACACATTCGAAAAAGTCACGAGCTTCAAATACCTAGGTGCACTAATCAACAGCTCTAACGATATGCATCTATCGATAAACGATCGAATTCAAACTGCCCAAAAAGCATTTTATGCGCAACTCAAACTTTTTAAGTCCCGACTAATAGCTCGCTCACTTAAGGTACGGCTGTATAAAACAGTAGTGCTGCCGGTACTAACACACGGTTGTGAAACTTGGGCCTTGACACTCTCAGATGAAGGAAAGCTTCGGGTTTTTGAAAGAAAAATACTAAGAAAAATATATGGCCCAGAAATAAATGACGACGGTAGTTACCAAAGACGAATTAACCTTGAGATCGATAATATAATCGAAGGTAAAGATGTTGTAAAATTTATAAAAGCGCAAAGACTGAGCTGGGCAGGATATGTAGCAAGAATGCCTCCGAATAGAGCTCAACAAAGAATGATGAATTCCATGCCCTACAACACAAGAGCGAGAGAAAAGCCGAGATCAAGATGGCTAGATGGAGTTAAGGAAGATTGTAGAAAAGTTAGCATTAACAACTGGAAACACTCTGCGCAAGAAAGATCCGAATGGAAGAAGAAAGTGGACAAGTTTAAGGCCAACCCCGGGCTGTAACACCAAAAGAGGATGATGATGATGTCTAAAAAGATCTTATTTGATTAGTGAAATGGTTGTATCAAACAGTATCTAATTGTCTTAATTTAAATCAAAAATTAATACAATTTTAAAATTACAAAATGGTATTTGAACAATTATAAACATATTTAAAAAAAAATTTCGTAGAATTTTTTCACCAAAAATTTTGCTTTCCGCGGAATTTTTTTTTTTTTTTTAAATTTATAACGGCAAAGTTCATAAAAAAGCTGGTCACATTATAAATTTTATACCAAAAAAGAAGCAACAAAAAAAAATTAAGCAAAATATTTAAGTCAAAACGTGGGTGTTAAGGTTTTATGAAAATTTGTTAAAAACATTTTTTTGTTTAATGTTAAATTTATGCGCGCCAGCAACAACAAAAAAAAGATACTCTAATAGAAGATTTTCGTTATGAGTTCAGTTACATATTCTACATTCAACATACATTTACTTACATAAAAGTTCAAAAAGTTGAAATTTAAAATTGCAAATGTAGTAAAGATGGTAAATTAGAGATGGCGTGGTGGTGGTGGAGCTAAAGACAGTGATATTTTTGTTAGTTCTTGAATTTTATACAGACAGTCTAAGGTGGTGGCTCTACAAAAATGATGATGTTAATGGTAATTGTAATGGTGGTGGTAGTGGAAGTTGTTGCTAGTGATGGTGGTGGTGTTTTAAAACAAAAATATGCTTATGTTATACGGAAATTAAAAGACGGAACCTTAAAAACGGTCGTTATACCATCATTTTACTTAATTTACATAATTTCGGAAATGATGCTAATGCTTATGATAAAATATACATACAATATACATTATACATAAAACAAAAGCTACCAAAAACAGTAGTAATAATAGTTGTAGTAGTAACTGCTATAGTCGTACTAGTAGCAGGAACAGCAGTAGCAGCAGCAGCAACAAAAGAAACAACAGTTTTGTGAAGTCAACAATTTTGTTTTAAGCTGTTTTGTGGCTTAATATTATTATTTCATATACAAAAATATATTATAAATGTAAAATAGGAAAATTATTAAAAAAAAAGTTAAACAAAACAAAAGTTCAAAATTCGTTTAAACTCATTTAATTTATTCAGCGCAATTAAATTGTGCTTTTATGAAAAACTGATTTTGTTATAAATATTTATTACTTAAATATGTAATTGGGGAGAGTGTAAAAACTGTATAATTATTTTTTTTTTTTATGTTATTGATTTTATTATCGATAATGAATGAACAGACTTAATTCAAAGTAAATTTATTGTCTTTTTTGCGATTTAACGAGAAATAGTTTAATCTTAGAAAAAAACATGTTTTCGCCATATTCTAGACGTTATAACTGAAGAGATATCTAAACTATTTAAAAAACATTTTATTGGAATAAATTATGACTTTAAGACTCTTGAAATATTAGCAAATTTTAACAAAAAATCTATTATGCTATTTATATATACCCCGAAATCCACATAAATTTGGATTTCAAATCCAATTAAAATCTATACCGTTTACATATGCTTTTTTGACATTTAGCGGGATTTTGTTTGTACTAACTCTGTATTTTCTTTTGATTTGTGTACAGGGTTGTTAGTTGGAAAATTACCCAATTTTATAAATATTTCTAAAAACAATGATTTTTCTTTGCCGGAGCCAATATTTTCAATCCCACTAGAATATGTTGGGACCACAATATCAAAAAATGTGTTTTTATGTAGAGCTGCTTCTTTAAATGCAAGAAAATTAACATTTTTGCCAAGTTTGGGGCCGCCACCTTTGAGTGTTTTTCTTTGTTAGGAAGACCAAATTGGTCAACTAAATTGTGCGTTTACCATTTGCAATGGTAAATTTTAAATGAAACATTGTTAAACATTGTTTTTATTAATCTTTTAATAGTTTAAAAAAAAAAAAAAATTTTAATTGTTTTTTTACTTTATAAAAACAACAACAGCTGATAAAAAATCGTGTGCAGCTTTGTAAAAAAAGCATTAGGGATGATTATTTTGGGAAAACCCATAGTTGTACAATTAAGTAGTAGAAATTTTTAAGGATTTTAAATTTCGATTTTCCCAAAATCCAAGTTTTTTTTATATGGGATTTGACATTTGAAATCCAAAAAAGTAATTGGATTTTCTTGGATTTTTATTGAAATCCAATTTTTTTTGGATTTCGAGGTATATGTAAATGGCATATATAGAATTTGCGTTCATACACTCAAAAAAATAATGTAAGTTACTACATGTTAGTTGTTTGTATATTTTACAGTAGTTAGTTGTTATCAACTACAAAGTCAGTTGTTTTTGTATGAAAAATATCAAACAACTATTTCTGTTAGTTATTTTAAGTCGTTTTTTTGAACAACTAACAAAAAAGTACTGTAATGTAGTAACAGTTATTTAAAGTAGTTAATTTTAGTTTTTTTTATCTTTGAAAAATATTCAAAGGTTTTTTTCCAAAAAATAAAAATAAATTTTCGTTTTTTTTTTTTATTTTTTACAACTTAAAAAAAAACCTGTAAAAAATTTGGTCTTCAATTATTTTTCTGAAAAATTTTTTGATAAAAAAAAAAAAATATATTGTTTTATTTTAACTACATGTTGGTTGTTTTGACTACAAATGTAAGTAGTTTTTACTACATAAATAAGTTGTTTTTTGTCAGTTAAAATAACTAACATTGTTAATTAATTTAACTCAAAAAGTAGTTGACCCCATAACAACTTACAATGTAGTTATTTTAACGGACATTTTCAGTTGATTTTACTAATATAATTTTTTGGGTGTAGCAAAAACAACTAAATATAGCAAAAACCCGGGTTTAAAAAACTACACACTCAAAAAATTATGTTAGTAAAATTAACTGAAAATGTCAGTTAAAATAACTACTTTGTAAGTTGTTTTGGGGTCAACTACTTTTTCAGTTATAACTATTAAAATAACTAACAATGTTAGTTATTTTAACTGACAAAAATCAACTTATTTATGTAGTAAAAATTACTTACATTTGTAGTCAAAACAACTACAATGTAGTAAAAATAAAATAAACAATATATAATTTTTTTTTTCAGAAAAAAAATTAAAGGCCAAATTTTTTCCAAGTTTTTTTAAAAAAAAAATATTTTTTTGGGAAAAACATTGAACATTTTTCAGAAATAAAAAAAAAATAAAATTAATTACATTAAATAACTGTTACTACATTACAGTACTTTTTTGTTAGTTATTAAAAAAAAAAAAACGATTTAAAATAACTAACAGAAATAGCTGTTTGATATTTTTCATACAAAAACAACAGACTTTGTAGTGAAAACAACTAACTACTGTAAAATATACAAACAACTAACATGTAGTAACTTACGTACCTAATTTTTTAAGTGCAGGTTAAGATATCTCAGAGATGGAACAATATATTAAAACAGTTAAACATTAATTTTAAGGTAATTTGAGGGACTTCCTGATTTTGATATCAGGTTCTATAAACAAAAGGTGGATTCTCGCAGTTATAACGTTTTGAATATGGCGAAAACGGGTTTTTTCAACTTCTAGCTAAGATATCTCAAAAAGACAACTTGGAAAAAAATGGCCAAATAAATTACACAAAAAAATTATTTTGTAAATTTTTAATACTATTGAGTAAACAATTATCCAATTTTGCACCAGTAAACAATCTAATCGCACTGAGTAATCTTTAAATAAAAATTTATTAAACGTTTTACAAAAATTTGATTAAATTTTTAATTGCCACTATTATAATTTTACACAAAATTTTTTTGTTATCGAAAATTTTATAAAGTTAAATTTTTTGTCACTTTTTTTTTATCAAAAACTTTTTTTTCATCAAATTTTTTTTCATCATCATGTGTTTTGGTCAAAATTGTTTGCACTAGAGTAATAAAATTTAATAATTTTTTATATCAACGCCCTTAAAAGGGGCTTAATGAAATATCTTATATTCGATTTTGTTCATTTGTCAAATTTACAGTATTTTTGGTTTAGACTGCATTTTTATTTCCACAGACAGACGAAAGGATATATTATTTTAAATTTTTACACTTCATTTTTATCACTCAAGACATTTTATACACTTGTTAAACAATGTTTGCATTTATATTTGACAAAAAATTTATCGTCATTATAAAAAAAAAATTTTACTCAAAACAATATTTACTTAACATTGAGAAGAATTTGAAAAATTTTTGAAAAATTAAAAAAAGTTTATAGAAATTTTTGAGAAAGATTATTCTAGCTCAAGGTCATATTTCTTTTACTAATCGTTACGATGATATTGTCAAAGTAACAATTTTCAAGAAACTTTTTATAAAGTTGTTTGTTTTAAATTGATTGGTTTGGTCATTTTGCAAGACTTACTCGACACGTGTTTCGGAATTCGTCAAATTCCATTATCAAGAGTATTTAGCAAATTGACAATCGTTTGTGGCAAAACATAAAGACTTATATTCGTATGTAAATAGTCATAACGAGAAATGTACTAAATACATTTTCGTTTGAAATTTAGAGCTGTATTATGTTGTGTATTTAGTACATTTCTCGTTATGACTATTTACATACGAATATAAGTCTTTATGTTTTGCCACAAACGATTGTCAATTTGCTAAATACTCTTGATAATGGAATTTGACGAATTCCGAAACACGTGTCGAGTAAGTCTTGCAAAATGACCAAACCAATCAATTTAAAACAAACAACTTTATAAAAAGTTTCTTGAAAATTGTTACTTTGACAATATCATCGTAACGATTAGTAAAAAAAATATGACCTTGAGCTAGAATAATCTTTCTCAAAAATAGAATTTTAAAGGTCGAATAATAAATAATTTTTATTAATTTAAAAATTAAAACAGAGTTTATAGAAATTTTAAAAGCTTAAAAAATACTTGCAAAAATTCAGAAATTTAGTACAAATTGAAAAAAAAAAACTTTTGGAATTAACCCATTTCGATCCTCTGTTCGATTTTTCGAACAGTAGAGAACACCTTTTTCAAAAAAATATTTATGTATGAAAAGGTCGAATTTCGGATAAATATGCTTACGAGTGTTATGTCTTATCTTTCTGCAATTGAAAAAAATATATCCCGACTTGACCACCACAATTTATATGTCCAAGAAATGCAATTCAAATCAGCACAGAAACTGTTTCAAGCAAAAACGAAAATTTTGCATTTTTTAATTTTCGGCTCTTAACTTTTTTGATTAATTTAAAATTTTTTTAGATTTTATTTATTACCAAATTCGACTAATTTGGATCATTTTGAAACTATTTATTTTAAAAATAATGCAATAAATTAATAAAATAGCAAACAAATGCAAATATTAAAATTGCATAAAAAGTTGAAATGTAAACTTCTCTGGGTTAACGGCACATTAAAATTTTTTTGACAAGATTTTTGAGATCAGCGGGTGCTAATTAGCCTAAAAAAAGTACCTTTTTCCAAAAAAGAAAAATAAAATTAAATCTTGGTCCAAAATGAGTTAAGGAGAAAAAAAAGAGAAAAAAAATCTAGAAAGACTTAGGAAAATTCAAAAAGTTTAATAACTTCGATTAAGAAAGTTCAGAAAAATCAAAAAATTTGGTCAAATTTTAAAAATTCAAAAAAACTTCGAGAATATCAGGAATAAATAAAAAAAATCGCAAAACCAGGAAAATTAAATAAAAAAAGTCTAGAATATAAAGAAATAGAATAGAAAAAATTATGAAAAAATCTGCAAATTCAAGAAAATTTTAGAAAAATTCAAAACAAAAAAATGGGAAGATTCAAAATGTTAAAAAAATATCCTAGATAATTCTAAAAAAACGCAAAAAAATCTCTAAACAATATTGGAAAGCTTTAGAATAATTTAATAAAAATCAACTACATTTAAGAAGTTCCAAAAATTCTATAATTGTTTAAAAACTCCAAAAAGTTCTGAAAAATAGTTCAGAAGTATCAAAGAATAAAACTTCTGCAATTTTTTTTAATAAATATAATAAGAAACAGCACAATTTAAAAACATTAGAAATATTAAAAAAAATTGGAAAATTAAAGAAAAAAAATCTGGAATCTTATGAAAAAAAAAAATATAGGAAAATTTACGTGAAAAATCTGAGAACTGGAGAAAATATTAAAAAAATTATGCATTAAGTTATTAATTGAATAATTTATTTTTATTTTTTTGCTGGACGGGCACCTTGTTGGTAAAGCTAATTCGGGTACGCTGAATGCAATGGTCGTTTTTTTAAAGTTAGCGCTCGTGTTCGCGATTTAAAATTGTAAAGCTAAAGTACTACAAAAATTAATTTTTGGGAGAGATATATGACATAAATTTAAAAAATGCATTGTTTTTTTCGCGAAAAAAAATCCGCGAATTTTTTTTTTTTTGAAAAATGTAGTTTCTGTAATGTATCATATTCTACTAATTTTCATAAATTAATATTAAAATAAAAAATTTTGAAAAAAAAATCGCGAGAAAAAATTACCGCGAATAAAACTTTTTTTTTGTAGAGTTTAGATGATAAAAATTCAACAATTGTCTAAAAAATATAAAAACATTGTTTTTTTTACTTAAAAATAAAAAAAAGTAAAAAAAAGATTTTTCGCCAACAAAAAATATTTTTCGCGAAAAAATTCATAGTGTTATGGTTTGTTGTGTTTATTTAACAAAGTTGAATGGTTTTAAATTTGAAATAGCAAAAGTTAAAAAATATCGTTTTTATTGACTTTGGCATCAAAATTATAAATCGCGAAAATTGAGAATACGAGCGCTAACTTCGAAAAATTTAACTCCATGAAATTCAGCGTACTCGAATTGGTTTAACCGTAGAATTCCCAGCTTGTTAAAAAAGTCTCAAATTTACTGTTATTTGTCCCACACTAAGAAAATTATGTCATTAACTTTTTGTAGTTAATTTAAAAAAGTTATCAGTAAAGTTATCATCAAAGAAAAATCATTTAATTTTTTAATGATTTCTTGTTTTCTACTACTTCTGTAGATTAAAAAAAAATACTGTCTTAAAAACGAATTTTCCGTTACATTCAAATTCTGCAGTAAGAAAGTTTTTGTATAGATTTGATGTCAATGCAAAATCAGAGAATATTCATTTGCTTTTTAATGTTTTTGTTGGTCATTAAATTAACATTAAAAATTAACTGTAATGAAAAATCAGTGGAATGGTTTTAAAAAAAAATTTCATTTGTTTTAAGTGAATATTCACTGTTATTTTTTTCATAATAATAATTTTTTTTTTTATAATTTTTTTGAGTGTAGCACATTTTTGGAACAGGTTTGTAATAGGGTGGCTCGTTTTTGGGCTTTTCTCTCTGATCAAATTCTTATACCCGCCAAAAGTGTAGGTCCCCTAATCGTAACTTACATGCAAAATTTCACTCCGATCGGAGTTTATGTTCTGTCTCGACTTTGAGCCTCAAAAGGACGTTTAAAAAAAAAATAAAAATTTAAGTTTTTTTGTTAAAATAATTAAAAAACTATGTTTGTATAATATTTGATCGTAAATACTTAAATATGAAATTTAAAGATTTTACGATATCATTAACCCGTTAAAACTTGATATCAAAAAAATGTGATGATTTTGGGGGCGTTCTCAAAACATTAAGAACACCTTGGAGGAGACAATGTGAGATATGGCGGATATCCGTCTGACCAGTTTTCGGGAATCACGGGGGAAAGTTAGCGGATTTCAAGGAAATGTTGGTTTTATCAATAATTTGGAAAAATTTAAAGAAAAAACTTTAATTAGAAAATTTACCCAGAGAATCTTTCTGCTAACGATTTTTTTGTTTCTGAATGAAAACATTTTGAAAAATTCTAAGACATTTGTCCCATTAAAATAGCTCAGCTTTTAAAACATTTTCCCTTTAACGATTATAAATAGAATAATCTCCGGTTGAGACCTTGTCGAAAAATTCTTAGATTCTAAGACATATTTCGAATCGAACATTTTAGGATATTTTAAGGGAAAAGAAAATTCCCGTAAATTACCACTCTATTTTCCGTGATTTTGGAATTGGAAAATGTCGTAAGTTTCCAGGAAATCCCCCCTCGGGAAACCCCGTAAAAAAACTCTATTGTGGTTATATCCAATTTTTTTTTTAATAACAGTGCACTCAAAAAATTATGACGTTAGATTCCAATACAAAATACAGTTAAAACAACTAAATTTGTTGTTGTTTAGGCGTCCACTACATTTTACAGAGAAAAAAAAATATTTTAGTAAATTTTTAATACTATTGAGTAAAAAATTACTCAATTTTGCACCAGTAAACGATTTAATAGTATTGAGTAAATTTTTAATAAAAATTTAATAAATGTTTGAAAAAAAAATTGAGTAAATTTTTAATTGACACAATTAAAAATTTACTCAAAATTTATCTATTTATTTTTTTAAAAAGTTTAAAGAAGTTTTAAATTTTTTTACAAAAAAAAACACAAAAAACTTGTTTTTTTCAAACTTTACAAAACATATTTATGTCTCAAAAACATATGAAAATTTTATCAAGACGGTTACAAACTTTCATATACATATACAAAAACTATAAACTACAGGAGAATTAAAAAAACTATGAGATTTAATTGTTTTTAAAATTTTTAAGTAAATTTTTAATTGCGTCAATTTAAAAATTACTCAATTTTTGTTTTTAGATTTAAACAATTAATTACTCAAATTTGTTTCCTCCATATTTTTTTCTGTGTACGGTAAAATCAACCAAAAATTTTTGTTGGTTTTATCTATTGATTAACAACTATAAAAAAACGGTAAAAACAACTTCAAATTACAGTTGTTTTTACTGTAACTCAAATTGTTGGAAATTTTTTATTAACAAAAAAATCTTTTAGTCGTAAAAATGGTTAAAATTGTTTGATAATAATTGCTGCTGCATCTGACACTTACAACTCGATAACCACATCCATTTTGGTAGTTTTTTTTATAGACTAAAAACAACTACATAAAACAACTGTTACTACAATGTAGTAGTTGTTTGGATTTATTTTTAAAAGCGACTTCAAAAAAATGTTGTTTGATATTTTTCATACAAAAACAACTGAAATTGCAGGTAAAAACAGCAACTACTACTTACTACACAATTGGCCGGTATGTAGTAACTGCAATAATTTCTAAGTGTGTTGAGCAAATCCATCAAAATTCGTACTCCAATGAATCAGATAGTTTTTGACCTCCTGATTCTATATCTGCCTTCCAAATTTTTCTATCACGTTAAGTTTTAATGATATTCGCGTTTCAATATTGAAAAAAAAAAAATCTGGTTTACCAGTTTTTGGGTGTCCCCTGTAACGTATTTAGTTGCTCACACCATTTAAGACTTGTTTTATAGAAATAGGACCTATTGATACAAATTTTCTAACGCGTATTTTTATATATTTTTTATAAATCACACTAAAGCAAAGGTTCCTAACCTTTGATTTTCGCCCCACTGAGGGGCAATTTTAATGCTTCAGGGGGGCAACGAGCAAATTTTTAAGATTTTTTTTTTTTTTGTTAAAAGAACTAAAAAAAATAATTTTAGTTACATTTTTTAGTTAATTGCTAAAAACTTCTTTGAAAAACTTTGTTTAAACGATGATTTTAACAAAAAGTTAGCTTAACCACAAGTAAATTTTGAAAGTAAACACCAAATTTAAAAAAATTAAAAATTTTCTTGAGTGTAGGGGGTGCATTTTAGACTTTTTAACATAAAAGTGGGGCATGGCTCAAAAAAGGTTGGGCACCATTGCACTAAAGTTTTTAAACGCGAATATCTCAAAAACAAAACAATCTAACAAAAATTGGATTGAAGTTATCGAATAAGGAGGTCCAGTTTATATAAAATGAAGTCCTCTTTTGTAGAAGCAACGTGAGAAAACATAACAGTTAACCCCCAAAATTAAAAAAATATTGGTCTTTTGACCAGTTATATTTCACTGGGAGGTTTTTGGTGTCGAACAGTGTAATTGAAAAATTCTTTCGACAAAAAAATCGGTTGTCACAATTGTTATGCATTACCGGCAAAAATACTATGCTGTGTTTTTACACCAATACCACGCACTCCTTCTCAAAATGTTACTTTTTTACAGATTTCAGAATAAAAATTTCATATAATTTTGTGATGGAATCCTGTACATAGTAAATTCAAACAACATTTTATTATTTTTTATATAAATCTTTTTTTTTAATTTTTTTAACTTTAAAATGTTCATCTTTCTTGTTTTTTTTTTTGTAAATAAGATACAAACTAATCTTTTTGCATTTTATACATATCTGATACATTGAATTTTTGTTAAAGAGAGAGTAATTTTGTGGTTAGGATGCATGTGACGAAATGTAGGTCAACATAAAATTTTCAAAACATTTTCATAATATAATTTGCTTAAAATATAGAAATATTTTAACTTTACCATAACAAATATGGTTTAAAAAATATTTTTACAATAATTAAACAACAAATTGCACTAATTAAAAACATTTTTCCTAAAAGTATGCTTTAATTTTTGTTTTAATATGTTTATATAGATTTTCGGCGGTTTTATATATTGGCGGTGGCGTTAATGAATACACACAGAGTACAACTTTTTAGAAAAGAGCAGAAACAGAATTGTTCATATAGAAAATTACAAAAAAAAAAGAATAAACGACATCCTTACGAAGAACTTAATACAAAATTTCTCTGGAATTCGTTAAAAAAAAAAAATTATAGTAAATTTTAAACAAAATATCTAAAGAAAGAAGAGAAATCTCTAACTCTATAATAGTTTGGTTAACAAAAAACAATATATAAATACAAACAAATAAACGAATTATTATACGAGAACAAATATAATCAATTGACCTAATAGTTGACGATTGATAGAAATAACAAAAAAATCTAGCAAATAAAAAAAAGCCGCTATTGGTTTGAAATAGCAATCGTGTTTTTTATAGACGTTCACAAAATCAAATCAAATATAGAATACCGAAACCGTATGTTTTGTTATATAGAGAAAACACTCACTTTTTTAAGATTTTTTTAAATATTGTAGCATACTTTTAGGCGTTTGAAGCTGATTATATTTATTGATAAGCACATTTCACTTGAAAATTTTGATATTTTTTTCTTTTCTTTGAATTTGTAAAGAATTTACTTATATTTCTATTTATACAAAACACAACAAAACTTTTTATTTAATATTATAAATTCAATTTTTTCCATTCCATTATAGTAAAAAAATAAAATTTTCCAATCTGGAGTATACAAATTGCTCTTATATTTCGTTTTATATCCCGATTTTTCCTTTTTTCACAGAAACAAACAAAAAAACACACAATTTTGTTCTCAAACAAACTTTTTTTTTTAGTTTAAACGAGTTGACACAAAATAAGCAAAATAGCTACCCACGACGAAGGAATCAACAAAATTTACGAGAGTTTCTCCTCGCGGGAGTACGTAGAAAAAAAAAAATCACACAAAAAACAACAACTTTTTTTAAGGAATCTAAATAAATACACAAAATAAAACAATACCAATTCTTTTTTTTTCTTTAATTTTTCAAATTATATTTCCTTAAAAACACTTTAATTTTGAAAATGCACAACTTTAAAATCAATATTTTCTTTAATTAATAAATTTTCTGAAATGAAAATTTCGTTTTTCTTTTACGTTTTAGAAAAATCTTTTTGTTTTATTTATATTTATTTTACATATATTTTTCAGTATGTTGTTAAAAAAAAAAATATTTAAAAAAATTTATTAATTCCTCTAACCAAACGACCGTTCATTTCAAAAGTAACACGAAGACTAAACTCATTTAAACAACTTATGCTCTTTTTATATATGGTTCAATATATTGAAAGTAGTAGGAAAAACAGTACTCTACTCAATTGTTTAAATGTTGTGCTAGTGTGGAGTGTGGAGCATCTATATTATTTTATTTAATTTTACTCTGGTGGTTAAATTTCATTTTGACATTTAACGGTAAGTGGTGAATTTGAAATTTGACAGTTAAAGAGCTGTTTTAATGTTTTTGTTTATTATTGTTATTGAGAGAGTATGAGAGAGATTCAAAGGATATAGAGAGAGCGGGTTTCCTTTTGTTTATCCTTTTTCCAACAAATGTGCAACAGTTATGTCATTTGAATTTTTAACAACGATGTACATATTAAAATCACATTAAAATGGAAATTGAAGAAAACAATAAGATTTAAGGGTAGATAATAGAAAATTTAGAGATTTAGAGAATTAAACAATATTGGAGAAAAATATTACGCAAAAATTAAAATAAAAATATTTAACTTAATTAAAATTAAATAATTGCTTATTTATTGATAACACAGTGCAACAATTTTGGGGTCAACGAGTATACTTAAAAAATAAATTGAATGTTAGTAGACGAAAACCGAGTTCTTTTTTTATGGCCCACTGAAGTTTTTTTTAGCATGATGATGTTTTTAGGCTGATGTCTAGTTTTAAAAGTGCAGCAGGAAGAATTACTGTTTTAATTTTTTTTAACTGAAAAGTTTTGTAACTTAGATTTGTAACTCTGATACTAACACAGTGCAGCAAAAAATAAGCAGACGTTATCATATGAAAATTCGGGTTTTTTGGAGTCAATGGAGAATACCATTATGGACATGTTAAATACCATTTTAACCATTAGGGCAGACTAGGTACGTTCCCAGGACCATGACCTATTTAGTCGCAGATTCTGAGACATTTTTCGTATAGAAAAAAATTCAGAGTCTGAGACATTTTCGTCTTAGGTTCTAATACATTTTTTGTGTAGAAAAGATTCTGAGACATTTTTTTCGTACAGAAAAAGTTTCATATTCTGAGACATTTTTCGCGTAGCAAAAGTTTTAGATTCTGATCCATTTTTCGTATAAAAAAGTTTCAGATTCTGAGACATTTTTCGTCTCAGATCCCTTTAAATCCGTCTAAATCCTTTTTGTATAGAAAAAGTCTCAGATTTTGAGATATTTTTTTCCTACAGAAAAAGTCTCAGACTCTGAGGGATTTTTCGAATTGAAGAAGTTCCAGATTCCGAGACATTTTTCGTGGAGAAAAAGTCCCAGATGCTGTGATATTTTTCGTATAGATTAAGTCTCAGATTCTGAGAAATTTTTCGTATTGAAGAATTATAAAAATATTCTGAGACAATATTCGTAACGAAATAGGCTCAGAAATTCTTAGATTCTGAGACATTTTTCGTATCGAAAAATTCTTAGATTCTGAGACATTTTTCGTATGCAAAAGTCATAGAATCTGAGACATGTTTCGTGTAGAAAAAGTCTCAGGTTCTGAGGCAAGTTTCGTATAGAAATAGCCCCAAATGCTGAAACATTTTTCGTATAGAAAAATTACCAGACCACGTGACATTTTTCGTATAGAAAAAGTCCAAGATTCCGTAACATTTTTGGTACAGAAGAAGTCCAAGATTCGCATAGATAAAGTCTCAGATTCTGAGACATTTTTCGTATTGAAGATGTCTCAGATTCTAAGATTTTTTTCGTATAAAAAAGTTCTTTAATACTGAGGGATTTTTCGTATAAAAATATTCTCAGATTGTGAGATTTTTTTCGTAAAGAAATATTCGCATTTTGTGATATTTTTTTTTTGTATAGAAAAATTTTCAGATTCTAGAACTTTTTTCGTATAGAAAAAGATTAAGATTCTGATGCATTTTTTGTATATAAAAAGTCTTAGATTCCGAGACATTTTTCGTATAGTAAAAGTCAAAGATTCTGAGATAGAAAATGTCTCAATAAAACCAAATTGTTCTACACGAATGTCGTGGTTTTCATTACTAAAGAAAAATGACCTCGAGCTAGAATATCCCTACTAAAAATATTTTTTTTAGTTTACATTTCTTAAAACAGGTAAAAACATGAATTTTATTTGTACCAAAAGAAGGTTTTATTTCGTTGTCATGCGACTTTTCACTTTCCAGCGGTTCCCCTAATTCTTGTGAACCCAGGGGTTCCGCCATACCTTAAGACCAGGGGTCCCGGCATACCGTAAGACGGATTTTAGTATCAAAGTTTTGATATGGGGGACTAAGTCCAAAAATGGTTCAATTATATTCCAATTTGATTTGGTTAATAAAGTTCACCTTTAACACCTAAAAATAAATTTTTTTTATCAAATATTACCATTTTTAGGAATTTTGAGGGAATTATGTAAATATCGGGAGGGAGGCTTGTATAGGGACTAACAGAAGGACTGACCCGATTCCTTTAAAATTTGGAATGATGATTCGTGCATACAAAATTTGATTACCTGTAAAATTTCAAAGCGATATCTATTAAAATACAGTTGTTAGAGTCAATTAAGGCTAATCCAAAGGGGGCGTTTGTATGGGGGCTAGGTCTTAACATGGACCGATTTTTTTCAATTTCAATAGGCTTCGTCCTTGGGCTAAAAGATGCTTAGGTTTCAAATTTCAAGTCAATTGGTTGAAAATTGCGACCTGTATCGTACTTAAACCGATAGATGGACAGACTGACGGACAGACAGACGGACAGACAGACGGACGGACGGACGGACTTCGCTAAATCGACTCAAAAAGTGATTCTGAGTCGATCGGTATACTTGAAGGTAGGTCTAGGACCAATATTTCGGGTAGTTACAAAAATCAGCACAAACCCATTATACCCTGTACCAAAGAGTGGTGTATTATTTTTTCATTCATATTTTTATTCACCACAGAGTGGTGAATAAAAATATTCACCGGCTCTTGAATAAAACGTAACATAATTATTTTTAATCAATATTTTTTTCATCAATATTTTTTTCATCAATATTTTTTTTCATCAATATTTTTTTTATCAATATTTTTTTTTCATCAATATTTTTTTTCATCAATATTTTTTTTATCAGTATTTTTTTTATCAATATTTTTTTTCATCAATATTTTTTTTCATCAATATTTTTTTCATCAATATTTTTTTTTATCAATATTTTTTTCATTAATATTTCTTTTCGTCAATAATTTTTTTCCATCAAAACAAACTTTTTTTCATCAAAATTTCTTTTCATCAATATTTTTTTTGTCAATATTTTTTTTCATCAATATTTTTTTTCATTAATATTTTTTTTCGTCAATTTTTTTTTTCATCAATATTTTTTGTCATAAATTTTTTTTCATCAATATTTTTTTTCAGCAAAACCACTTTTTTAAAAAGATAAAAAATTTAAAACTTTGCATTACCTCGAAAACGGTTCTACCTAAAATTTTTTTGACCTTATTTTCGGATTGAGCGTAATGCAAAATGTAGCGGATTGCTATTTTTTTCAAAGAGTATAACTAGACTGGAGTAATTTTTATTAAAAACTATTTTCACCAAAAACTTTTTTTATTTACAAACAGATGGCTGGATATAACTAGAATGTCTTCAGTGGCGGGTACAGATTTGAGTTTGGAGGGGTATTTTTTTTTTTTACTTCGAATAAAAAAAAATCATCAATTTACCGTTGTCGGACAAGCAAAAACAGGAATACTTTTTTTTTGCTAAAACAAGTGATGGGAAAGCTAAAAAAAAAAAAATTAAAATTAAGTAGATTTTGCCAAGACACTGCAGCCGATTTTTCAAGAAAAAAATCACAGCCCTGTGTTTTTTATGATTAAAACAATTCATCAAAAACTTTTTTATCAAATTTTTTTTTTCACCAAAAATGTTGGGTTCATTAAATTTTTTTTAACATAATTTTTTTTTTTTTTGTGAAAAAAAATATTTTTTTTTACCAAAACTACTTTTTCACAAAGTCTAAGATTTTCGCATAAAAATTTTCCTTTTTTTATCAAATGTACATAAAACAAGTGAGAGTGTTATATTCTTTGGATCCGAATCTTTTATACTCTCCAAAATGTAAAAACACTTTTTTGTACTTAATTTTGCACTCACTTACGAAATGTACACCTCTTTTGGTTTTTTAATGGGGTCCTCGACTGATATTTCAATTTGTTTTGCATAGAATAGCAAAGTAATATAACATTATTTTTTCTAAAAAAACTTTGCTTTGGCAAGTACACCCAAATCTTCCGCAAAAAATTATCATGATTTAATATTCATCACTATTCGGTATTCGGCATATTTGGCATGTTTTTTGAATATTCGGTTAAATAAATATTCGTTAACAGTTTGCCGAATATTCGGCAAAATTTAAATTAGTTAAAAAACAATTTTTATTTACGTTTGACTCTTTTTTGAAGTCATTTCAGTTTGTTTTTTATACAAAAAAACTTGAGCACTTGATTAAAATTCGAATTGTTAAGGTACCAGAAAAAAAAGTGTCAACAACATCGTTGTCTTTTAGTGGTACTTTTTTTAATATTTTACATAGGTAAAATACAGGCGTACACTTAAAATATTATGTAAGAACAACAGAAAATACGTTTGAAACAAATGAAACTTTATTTAAAAAACGGACTACTTACATTTCATTTAAAACAAAAACATTTCTCAGTTATTTTTAAATGTTAATTAATAACTGTTGAAATCCGAAAAAATAACTTAAAAATCCGTAAAAAATGATTGACAAAATTTTACGGAAAAAACGGTTAAAATAACGGAAATTTACATTCATTTTTATTTATTTTTTTAGAAATAATTTTAAAAAACTTCGAACCTGAGCAGAATCGAACTCATAATTTCTGGCTGATAGCCCAGCACGCTACCCTCTGTGCCACAAGCTACTTATATTTTCAGCAACTAAATTTCATTTTCAAATTCAAAAAAAAAAAATTCTAATTTTAGAAATTTTTAAATAACTGACAAATAACAAACGACAAATAAAATAATGTGGTTTGTTTTTTAAATAACTGAAAAAAACAAACGTTACGGAAAATTTTATTTAAAAGACAGTTATGTATTTGAATAAACGTTCAAAAAGTTGTTTAGAATATTTGTATGTGAAGCAAACGAATTTTCTTTTAATATTAACTAAAACGAAAACTATTTGTTTGACTGTGAAACAGTAACTGTAAAACTTTTATGAGTGTATCAATAATTAAATTATTCGGTAAATATCCGTAAATATTCGCGACGTTCCTAGTCCCATGCATAGTGAAAAAGTACATTTTCAAAATAATGTACTTCTCCACTTTTTCTCTTGGAGCTTTTTAACCCTTATTTTTGTATATTTTGAGCCTTTTTCACAAAACTTTAGTGATTTTCTTTATTTAAAAATTGGCAACACTGAACAAAACATAAACAGCCACTGCTGCCAGGTTTTTTTTTTTGGAAACCGTAAAAAAAATCGCCAAAAAATCCTCACACTTAAAAATTCAAAGAAAATAAAAATACCATCTTTTGTTAAAATTAATAACACTTGTCGATTAATTTCTTTGTAATTTTAATTCATCTGGTTAATTATTAATTTTTTTTTTCAAAAAAATGTTTGTTTAATAAATTTTCAGAAAAGTTAAGAAACATTTTCAAGCGCGAACATTTCAAGAGCCAGAGCCGTTGGCATTATGATATTAAATTTAAAATCTGAAAGTCTATTTTATTCAAAATCCAGTCATATTTTTTTTTTTTGATCACCAAAAAGTACATAGTTAGCGCTTTTTTTTATTTTTCAAATATTTTAAAAACGAAGTGCTAAAAAACTTCGGATGATTGATTTGGAATAATGGGCCTCCATTTCATATAAATCAAATCCTATTTTGTGTGCGCAACATGAGAACACGTTACAGGGGAGACCCAAAAGCTAATAAATTTTCACTTTTTTAATAATCAAACCAAAATCTGTTAAAAACGGTACGTCTTAGAAAATCTATTAAATTCATGTAGTCTGGTTCATAGGAGTGATAATTTCTATGAATTTGTTCAAGAATGTAATTAATTATCAAGAAAAAATACTTATAAAATCAAAATCAGTTATCAGATTTTCGTTTTTTTGAAATATGTGGAGTTGACAGAAAATCGTCAAAATGTAGGGAATCAAAACAAAAAATCGTCAATCGTCATTTTGCAAAATTTTATTTTATTTGCTATTTGATTAATTTATTTCATAATCTCCAAACGAAATTAGTTTCCAAATAATTCAAATTAGAGGAGTTTGATAATAAATTAAATCTAAAAAAAAAAAAATTAAAAGCCAATTTTTAAATGCAGAAATAAAGACTTAACATTCGTTACAAAATTTACCTGAAATTTTAATTTTTTTATACATAAATATTTTTTTGCAAAAGGTAATCTCTACTGTTCGAAGAAAGAAAGACAAAAATCATTTAAATTTGGCAGTTTGTACCCAGCCTAACGTTTTAAAATATATCTGTGACAAAAACCCATAACAACATAAGTCGAGTTATGTCCAAAACGTGTTTTTGCATTTTCGGAATCTCCTTGTCCATTTTCGTATTGTATCAAATTTTTATGAAAATCGGACCATTACTTTCTAAGATATTGATTTCAGAACTCCACAACTCATTTTTTTTAAAGGAAAAATAAAAATCGTAACAGCATATCTGAGTTATGTTTTTATTCTTTATTTTAAAATCAGCATTCGTTGAAGACGCTAA
Source organism: Pegoplata infirma (assembly GCA_963921195.1). Lineage (NCBI taxonomy): Eukaryota > Metazoa > Arthropoda > Insecta > Diptera > Anthomyiidae > Pegoplata > Pegoplata infirma. Next base: position 1,219 of record CAWUER010000453.1, on the reverse strand, counting down.
AATGTATTTTATAGGGATACATAACTGCATATCTCGACATATGCTTGGATTAAAATGTAATTTTGCAAAACGCAATAATAACATCAATGGTTTTCACCCGATAACTCCGATGTCCTGATATATATCAACTTTTAAAGTAGCGAAGATTGTGTCGATAATAATGCTTGAGATATTTACACGCCCAAAATGTTCAAATTTTTAAACCCAGATTTGGTATTTAAAATTAAAACTTAAAAATGCTCTCCTGAAAAGTAGTATAAAAACACTTATGCACTTATTCCTTTTTGCCACAGATATGCAATATTCTTCCTTTAACATTTTTTACAATTTCTATCAGTATCCTTTAGCCTTTTTTACACAAAATTCAACTACTTCTGTTACAAAAAATGTTTCTGTTAACTTAAATACCGGTATCTGTAAGTTCTCTCGTATGTTATTAACATTCTATGTATTTTTTGTTTAACTGTTAAAAATTTACCACTATTATTTTCTGATGTTAAGGGTTGGTTTTTTCTTGGGCTTTAAAACGTCGCGTGTTAACATGCTCGTGTTAGTAGCACCTGTTACGAAGTATTAACAACTGGAAGGATTTAGATATGAGTGTTATATGATTACAGTTTTAATGTATGCTTCTTCGAAAAGTTTCAATATATGATTTCTTATGTTTTAACATACTATGCTTTAAAAATTTAATTTTCGTATTTATACCCTACACCACTCTGTGGTACAGGGTATAATGAGTTTGTGCTGATGTTTGTAACTACTCGAAATATTGGTCCTATACCCACCTTAAAGTATACCGATCGACTCAGAATAACTTTTTGAGTGGATTTAGCGATGTCCGTCACCGACACCTTTTGCATACATACAAAGGCTTTAAGTTCCTGCCAATTTGTTGTAAATACCTGAAAAAAAAAGCCATTTAAATCGGGAAAATTTAAATTTTTTCCAATCGTGTTCCAGTTTTTTGGGACAGTTAGATCGCTGGGAGCAAATTTCATAAAAATGCCATTTTGTATGGGAATCAGGGTAAAAACTAAGAGGGGTCGGTCTTGGTATTGAGACACACCATTGGAGGAGTGGATCTGATATAACGATTGGAAAACTGCAATAACAAAAATTAAAAAAAAAATAATAATAATAATAAAATTCCCTGGAAAAAAAGTTGTAAAATCGATAGAGTTTTAGTCAAAAAAATTAAAAAAAAAAAAAAATAAAG
>CAWUER010000452.1:0-50967 GCA_963921195.1 Pegoplata infirma | reverse complement strand
TCTTTTTTTTTGTCATTTAAAAAAAAAAAAAAAATACTAATATTTTTTTGAGTGTAAAATTTTTTCGAGTGTAATGTTTTTTTTTACTGTAAAAATATTTCTGAGTGAATGCACGTAAGTATGTACACAAAATATTGTCATTTTTGGTAAAAATAAAAACTAAATTTTTTTTTGTATAAATTTTTTTTTGAGTGTAAAATTTTTTTTGAGTGTAAAAATTTTTTTGAGTGTAAAATTTTTTTCGAGAGTAATTTTTAAGTTACCAATGCTTTTAAAACAAAACAAGTTTAAAAAGCATTGCTTTAAAATTTAACAAGTTTGAAAAGCATTGTTTAGTTACCACCAGTGCTTTTAAAACTTGTTAAAACACGTGGCATTTTAGATGAAACTAATGTGAAATTCAGGGTTTCGCTTATAACTTTTGAACCACTGGACCGATTGAGCTGAAATTTAAAAACAAACAGACCCGGGGAACGGCAAAGATACATGCCAAGCTTCAGTAGTCTTATTATTGTCTTTCGAAAGTTATCGTGTTTTTTATCTCGTAAATTCGTGAAACACCCTTGCCGAAATTTACTCTTTTGCTCATAACTTTTGAACCACTGGACCAATTTGGCTGGATTGCAATACCAACCTGACCAGGTAAATGACAAACATATATGCCAAACTTCAGTAGCCTCTGTAAAGTCTTTCAAAAGTTAGCGTGTTTTCTACGGACGGACAGACAGACAGACAGACAGACAGACAGACAGACAGACAGACAGACAGACAGACAGACAGACAGACAGACAGACAGACAGACAGACAGACAGACAGACAGACAGACAGACAGACAGACAGACAGACAGACAGACAGACAGACAGACAGACAGACAGACAGACAGACAGACAGACAGACAGACAGACAGACAGACAGACAGACAGACAGACAGACAGACAGACAGACAGACAGACAGACAGACAGACAGACAGACAGACAGACAGACAGACAGACAGACAGACAGACAGACAGACAGACAGACAGACAGACAGACAGACAGACAGACAGACAGACAGACAGACAGACAGACAGACAGACAGACAGACAGACAGACAGACAGACAGACAGACAGACAGACAGACAGACAGACAGACAGACAGACAGACAGACAGACAGACAGACAGACAGACAGACAGACAGACAGACAGACAGACAGACAGACAGACAGACAGACAGACAGACAGACAGACAGACAGACAGACAGACAGACAGACAGACAGACAGACAGACAGACAGACAGACAGACAGACAGACAGACAGACAGACAGACAGACAGACAGACAGACAGACAGACAGACAGACAGACAGACAGACAGACAGACAGACAGACAGACAGACAGACAGACAGACAGACAGACAGACAGACAGACAGACAGACAGACAGACAGACAGACAGACAGACAGACAGACAGACAGACAGACAGACAGACAGACAGACAGACAGACAGACAGACAGACAGACAGACAGACAGACAGACAGACAGACAGACAGACAGACAGACAGACAGACAGACAGACAGACAGACAGACAGACAGACAGACAGACAGACAGACAGACAGACAGACAGACAGACAGACAGACAGACAGACAGACAGACAGACAGACAGACAGACAGACAGACAGACAGACAGACAGACAGACAGACAGACAGACAGACAGACAGACAGACAGACAGACAGACAGACAGACAGACAGACAGACAGACAGACAGACAGACAGACAGACAGACAGACAGACAGACAGACAGACAGACAGACAGACAGACAGACAGACAGACAGACAGACAGACAGACAGACAGACAGACAGACAGACAGACAGACAGACAGACAGACAGACAGACAGACAGACAGACAGACAGACAGACAGACAGACAGACAGACAGACAGACAGACAGACAGACAGACAGACAGACAGACAGACAGACAGACAGACAGACAGACAGACAGACAGACAGACAGACAGACAGACAGACAGACAGACAGACAGACAGACAGACAGACAGACAGACAGACAGACAGACAGACAGACAGACAGACAGACAGACAGACAGACAGACAGACAGACAGACAGACAGACAGACAGACAGACAGACAGACAGACAGACAGACAGACAGACAGACAGACAGACAGACAGACAGACAGACAGACAGACAGACAGACAGACAGACAGACAGACAGACAGACAGACAGACAGACAGACAGACAGACAGACAGACAGACAGACAGACAGACAGACAGACAGACAGACAGACAGACAGACAGACAGACAGACAGACAGACAGACAGACAGACAGACAGACAGACAGACAGACAGACAGACAGACAGACAGACAGACAGACAGACAGACAGACAGACAGACAGACAGACAGACAGACAGACAGACAGACAGACAGACAGACAGACAGACAGACAGACAGACAGACAGACAGACAGACAGACAGACAGACAGACAGACAGACAGACAGACAGACAGACAGACAGACAGACAGACAGACAGACAGACAGACAGACAGACAGACAGACAGACAGACAGACAGACAGACAGACAGACAGACAGACAGACAGACAGACAGACAGACAGACAGACAGACAGACAGACAGACAGACAGACAGACAGACAGACAGACAGACAGACAGACAGACAGACAGACAGACAGACAGACAGACAGACAGACAGACAGACAGACAGACAGACAGACAGACAGACAGACAGACAGACAGACAGACAGACAGACAGACAGACAGACAGACAGACAGACAGACAGACAGACAGACAGACAGACAGACAGACAGACAGACAGACAGACAGACAGACAGACAGACAGACAGACAGACAGACAGACAGACAGACAGACAGACAGACAGACAGACAGACAGACAGACAGACAGACAGACAGACAGACAGACAGACAGACAGACAGACAGACAGACAGACAGACAGACAGACAGACAGACAGACAGACAGACAGACAGACAGACAGACAGACAGACAGACAGACAGACAGACAGACAGACAGACAGACAGACAGACAGACAGACAGACAGACAGACAGACAGACAGACAGACAGACAGACAGACAGACAGACAGACAGACAGACAGACAGACAGACAGACAGACAGACAGACAGACAGACAGACAGACAGACAGACAGACAGACAGACAGACAGACAGACAGACAGACAGACAGACAGACAGACAGACAGACAGACAGACAGACAGACAGACAGACAGACAGACAGACAGACAGACAGACAGACAGACAGACAGACAGACAGACAGACAGACAGACAGACAGACAGACAGACAGACAGACAGACAGACAGACAGACAGACAGACAGACAGACAGACAGACAGACAGACAGACAGACAGACAGACAGACAGACAGACAGACAGACAGACAGACAGACAGACAGACAGACAGACAGACAGACAGACAGACAGACAGACAGACAGACAGACAGACAGACAGACAGACAGACAGACAGACAGACAGACAGACAGACAGACAGACAGACAGACAGACAGACAGACAGACAGACAGACAGACAGACAGACAGACAGACAGACAGACAGACAGACAGACAGACAGACAGACAGACAGACAGACAGACAGACAGACAGACAGACAGACAGACAGACAGACAGACAGACAGACAGACAGACAGACAGACAGACAGACAGACAGACAGACAGACAGACAGACAGACAGACAGACAGACAGACAGACAGACAGACAGACAGACAGACAGACAGACAGACAGACAGACAGACAGACAGACAGACAGACAGACAGACAGACAGACAGACAGACAGACAGACAGACAGACAGACAGACAGACAGACAGACAGACAGACAGACAGACAGACAGACAGACAGACAGACAGACAGACAGACAGACAGACAGACAGACAGACAGACAGACAGACAGACAGACAGACAGACAGACAGACAGACAGACAGACAGACAGACAGACAGACAGACAGACAGACAGACAGACAGACAGACAGACAGACAGACAGACAGACAGACAGACAGACAGACAGACAGACAGACAGACAGACAGACAGACAGACAGACAGACAGACAGACAGACAGACAGACAGACAGACAGACAGACAGACAGACAGACAGACAGACAGACAGACAGACAGACAGACAGACAGACAGACAGACAGACAGACAGACAGACAGACAGACAGACAGACAGACAGACAGACAGACAGACAGACAGACAGACAGACAGACAGACAGACAGACAGACAGACAGACAGACAGACAGACAGACAGACAGACAGACAGACAGACAGACAGACAGACAGACAGACAGACAGACAGACAGACAGACAGACAGACAGACAGACAGACAGACAGACAGACAGACAGACAGACAGACAGACAGACAGACAGACAGACAGACAGACAGACAGACAGACAGACAGACAGACAGACAGACAGACAGACAGACAGACAGACAGACAGACAGACAGACAGACAGACAGACAGACAGACAGACAGACAGACAGACAGACAGACAGACAGACAGACAGACAGACAGACAGACAGACAGACAGACAGACAGACAGACAGACAGACAGACAGACAGACAGACAGACAGACAGACAGACAGACAGACAGACAGACAGACAGACAGACAGACAGACAGACAGACAGACAGACAGACAGACAGACAGACAGACAGACAGACAGACAGACAGACAGACAGACAGACAGACAGACAGACAGACAGACAGACAGACAGACAGACAGACAGACAGACAGACAGACAGACAGACAGACAGACAGACAGACAGACAGACAGACAGACAGACAGACAGACAGACAGACAGACAGACAGACAGACAGACAGACAGACAGACAGACAGACAGACAGACAGACAGACAGACAGACAGACAGACAGACAGACAGACAGACAGACAGACAGACAGACAGACAGACAGACAGACAGACAGACAGACAGACAGACAGACAGACAGACAGACAGACAGACAGACAGACAGACAGACAGACAGACAGACAGACAGACAGACAGACAGACAGACAGACAGACAGACAGACAGACAGACAGACAGACAGACAGACAGACAGACAGACAGACAGACAGACAGACAGACAGACAGACAGACAGACAGACAGACAGACAGACAGACAGACAGACAGACAGACAGACAGACAGACAGACAGACAGACAGACAGACAGACAGACAGACAGACAGACAGACAGACAGACAGACAGACAGACAGACAGACAGACAGACAGACAGACAGACAGACAGACAGACAGACAGACAGACAGACAGACAGACAGACAGACAGACAGACAGACAGACAGACAGACAGACAGACAGACAGACAGACAGACAGACAGACAGACAGACAGACAGACAGACAGACAGACAGACAGACAGACAGACAGACAGACAGACAGACAGACAGACAGACAGACAGACAGACAGACAGACAGACAGACAGACAGACAGACAGACAGACAGACAGACAGACAGACAGACAGACAGACAGACAGACAGACAGACAGACAGACAGACAGACAGACAGACAGACAGACAGACAGACAGACAGACAGACAGACAGACAGACAGACAGACAGACAGACAGACAGACAGACAGACAGACAGACAGACAGACAGACAGACAGACAGACAGACAGACAGACAGACAGACAGACAGACAGACAGACAGACAGACAGACAGACAGACAGACAGACAGACAGACAGACAGACAGACAGACAGACAGACAGACAGACAGACAGACAGACAGACAGACAGACAGACAGACAGACAGACAGACAGACAGACAGACAGACAGACAGACAGACAGACAGACAGACAGACAGACAGACAGACAGACAGACAGACAGACAGACAGACAGACAGACAGACAGACAGACAGACAGACAGACAGACAGACAGACAGACAGACAGACAGACAGACAGACAGACAGACAGACAGACAGACAGACAGACAGACAGACAGACAGACAGACAGACAGACAGACAGACAGACAGACAGACAGACAGACAGACAGACAGACAGACAGACAGACAGACAGACAGACAGACAGACAGACAGACAGACAGACAGACAGACAGACAGACAGACAGACAGACAGACAGACAGACAGACAGACAGACAGACAGACAGACAGACAGACAGACAGACAGACAGACAGACAGACAGACAGACAGACAGACAGACAGACAGACAGACAGACAGACAGACAGACAGACAGACAGACAGACAGACAGACAGACAGACAGACAGACAGACAGACAGACAGACAGACAGACAGACAGACAGACAGACAGACAGACAGACAGACAGACAGACAGACAGACAGACAGACAGACAGACAGACAGACAGACAGACAGACAGACAGACAGACAGACAGACAGACAGACAGACAGACAGACAGACAGACAGACAGACAGACAGACAGACAGACAGACAGACAGACAGACAGACAGACAGACAGACAGACAGACAGACAGACAGACAGACAGACAGACAGACAGACAGACAGACAGACAGACAGACAGACAGACAGACAGACAGACAGACAGACAGACAGACAGACAGACAGACAGACAGACAGACAGACAGACAGACAGACAGACAGACAGACAGACAGACAGACAGACAGACAGACAGACAGACAGACAGACAGACAGACAGACAGACAGACAGACAGACAGACAGACAGACAGACAGACAGACAGACAGACAGACAGACAGACAGACAGACAGACAGACAGACAGACAGACAGACAGACAGACAGACAGACAGACAGACAGACAGACAGACAGACAGACAGACAGACAGACAGACAGACAGACAGACAGACAGACAGACAGACAGACAGACAGACAGACAGACAGACAGACAGACAGACAGACAGACAGACAGACAGACAGACAGACAGACAGACAGACAGACAGACAGACAGACAGACAGACAGACAGACAGACAGACAGACAGACAGACAGACAGACAGACAGACAGACAGACAGACAGACAGACAGACAGACAGACAGACAGACAGACAGACAGACAGACAGACAGACAGACAGACAGACAGACAGACAGACAGACAGACAGACAGACAGACAGACAGACAGACAGACAGACAGACAGACAGACAGACAGACAGACAGACAGACAGACAGACAGACAGACAGACAGACAGACAGACAGACAGACAGACAGACAGACAGACAGACAGACAGACAGACAGACAGACAGACAGACAGACAGACAGACAGACAGACAGACAGACAGACAGACAGACAGACAGACAGACAGACAGACAGACAGACAGACAGACAGACAGACAGACAGACAGACAGACAGACAGACAGACAGACAGACAGACAGACAGACAGACAGACAGACAGACAGACAGACAGACAGACAGACAGACAGACAGACAGACAGACAGACAGACAGACAGACAGACAGACAGACAGACAGACAGACAGACAGACAGACAGACAGACAGACAGACAGACAGACAGACAGACAGACAGACAGACAGACAGACAGACAGACAGACAGACAGACAGACAGACAGACAGACAGACAGACAGACAGACAGACAGACAGACAGACAGACAGACAGACAGACAGACAGACAGACAGACAGACAGACAGACAGACAGACAGACAGACAGACAGACAGACAGACAGACAGACAGACAGACAGACAGACAGACAGACAGACAGACAGACAGACAGACAGACAGACAGACAGACAGACAGACAGACAGACAGACAGACAGACAGACAGACAGACAGACAGACAGACAGACAGACAGACAGACAGACAGACAGACAGACAGACAGACAGACAGACAGACAGACAGACAGACAGACAGACAGACAGACAGACAGACAGACAGACAGACAGACAGACAGACAGACAGACAGACAGACAGACAGACAGACAGACAGACAGACAGACAGACAGACAGACAGACAGACAGACAGACAGACAGACAGACAGACAGACAGACAGACAGACAGACAGACAGACAGACAGACAGACAGACAGACAGACAGACAGACAGACAGACAGACAGACAGACAGACAGACAGACAGACAGACAGACAGACAGACAGACAGACAGACAGACAGACAGACAGACAGACAGACAGACAGACAGACAGACAGACAGACAGACAGACAGACAGACAGACAGACGGACGGACGGACGGACGGACGGACATCGCTAGATCGACTTAAAATCGATCAAGGATCATAAATATATATACTTTATGGGGTCCTAGACCAATATTTCGATGTGTTACAAACGGAATGACAAACTTATATATACCCTCTATCACTAGAGTGGAGGGTATACAAAGGGGATTTCCCGTTTATATTTCAGTTTGCGTAGCATGACTTCGAAGTTGCGTCGTTAGTGCTTCGATTTGCGTCGTTAATATGAAAATGTTTATACAAAGCTTGCTTTTATACTATGAATTTTTTATTTTTATCTTAATATTTGTATGTTTATGTTATGTTTTTTTACGTTTTTCTCATGAATTGTTAAATTTTTATTTTAATTAAAACTGTTTTCAAAAAAAAACATACAAAAAAATTGCATTTTTTATTGAAAAATCTAATTTTTTGCTAAAATTATGAATCTCGGAACCAATTAAATGAAAATCAATACAAATGTATGGAAAATCGTGCTTCGTTTTGCGTCGTTTCGGTTTGCGTCGCGTTTCTCTGGTCCCAAATTACGACGCAAACCGGGGTATTGGTGTAACAGAAAGCAGCAGATTATTTTGCTAATTTAACAGACATTTTTAGTTATCCTGTTTTCAAGCACATTTTTCAAGTTTTTTTTTTAAAGAATTAATTTTTTGAAAAAACTTCAAAAATTTTATTAAAAAAAAGCATAAAAAAATCTTAAAATACAATTCAATCGCATTTTTATAAGTTTTAGAAAAAAATGAGGTTCAAAATATTTTTTTTTTTTTCTGCAAAAATCAGCAGATTTTCTAGTTGAAGTCAGGAGGTTTTCTTGACAGATTTTGTTGTTTCGATCAAAATTGAGCCCTCAAAAAAAAGTTTTAAATCACAACCCACCTTAATGTGTTCTATTCTATAAAGAAATTTTTCCATCACAAATGTTGTCAGATTTTTAAACATTCAGGAAAAAATCATTTTCAAAAAGATTTTTTAAATTATGTGCCATTTTTATACCCTCCAATCTAGTGATAGAGTGTATATATAAGTTTGTCATTCCGTTTGTAACACCTCGAAATATTGGTGTAGGACCCCATAAACAATATTTTGTTCATGATCCTCGATCGATTTTAGCGATGTCCGTCTATTTGTCCGTCCCACAGTGGGGCGAGATGCACTTTTTTTGTCAGAATTACTCTGCAGCCCTCAATTCTTGACCGACTTTAATTTTGTTTTTTGCTGCTTGTAGCTTATTAAATTTCGCACCGACTTACGCAGCCCGATTTTTAAGCTCATTATTTTAATCCACTTAATTTGTATTGCCAAAGTCAAAAAAATTTGATTTTCTCAGTTTTTGGGATGTAAAACGTTCAAAAATAAACGGATTCAAGTAACTTTTGGCTTAAATTAATTGTTCAAATTCTGATTAATTTGTATTATTATTGCAACACTTAATCGACACGTGTTTTGGAATTTGTCAGATTCCATTGTCAAGATTATTTAGCAAAAATAGAAACGATTTACTACAAAGTAGTAACCGAGTCTAATGACAATTCATTAGTGCACATAATGGTTGGCACGCCATAGTGATGAATAACCCAAATATGGTATTATTTCATTCACAACAACAAATAACATATTGTTATAGTCCAATGGACTATCATATGTAAAATGTTTTAAATATTTTTGTTGGTTTTTGACAATCGTTGCTTTACTAGTTTAGTACAATTTCTTCGTCTTTTTAATTCCCATTGTGGATAGAGTCGAATAAGTACTAATATTTTAGTTTGTGCACAAACGATTTGTCATTAGGCTCGTTTGCTACTTTGTAGTAAATCGTTTCTATTTTTGCTAAATAATCTTGACAATGGAATCTGACAAATTCCGAAACACGTGTCTATTAAGTCTTGCAAAAATGACCAACATAAATAAATTTAAAACAAAAAAAAAATCATGTTTTTATTTAGTAAAGAAAATAATGACCTCGAGCCAGAATAAACATCCTCAAAATATAATATTTTAAAGGTCGAATAAAAAAATTTTATTTTTTTAATAAAAATTAATCAGAATACCCTCCACTCTAGTGATAGAAGGCAGGCGCGGATCCAGCTCTTGAGTTTGGGGGGGGGAAATTTTTTTTTACCCAAAAAAATTTTTTTTTACTCAATTTTTTTTTTTTTTGCAAGGAACCTCAGATCGATATTTAAATCATTATTTAAGGTTTTTTTAGTGTTTTTTTTTGTTTATTATGATTTTTTTCTGTAGAAACCTTTCCAATTTTTAAAAATCCTATAAAAAAGGATAAGAAAATGTTTGATATTTAAAAAAATTTCTTCTCAAATATTGTTCATTAGAAAATATATCAGCTTTGCGACATACTTATTTAATTCAAAAAAGTTTCCGGATTTCAAAATTTTTCAGAGCCATTTGCTTAAAGAGGAAGTTTATAAGTCTAGGACATTATCCTAATAGAATAATTCTGAGATTCTGAGCCACATTGATACACATTGAAAAGTTTTAAGAATTTATAAAATTTTTGTTATTGAGAAATTTTTATATTCTGATACACATAGAACATGCTAAGAAACTTAGGCAATTTTCCCACTAAAAAATTCCTATTTTAAGAAAAAAATTTCCATTTGATTTAGTGACATTTTTCCCCATAGAAAACCTCTAAGGTTCTGAAATATGTTTTTCTATTCTACTTTTCCACCGAAACGTTCTTTCATCACCAACATTTTTAGGTGTTGAAAAACTGAAACCAGAAAGTACCTGAGATAGAAAAATTAAAAACTTTAATGCCTTAAAATAATTTTTGAGTCAATTTCCTAGATTCTGAGACATTTTTCTAAAGAAGAAATAAAGTTTTTTGAGACATTTTTCCTTAGAAAAAGTCTAACATTGTCAAAGATTTTCTGAGACATGTTTTCTATTGTTAAGTCCGAGAATCTAAGAAATCTTTCATACAAAAAAATTTTAGATTCTAAAACAATTTTCCTATAGAACAGGTCTCAGCTTCTGAGACATTTTTCCTATAGAAAAAGTCTCAGAATCTGAGTCTCAGACATTTTCCTACAAAAAAAGATTCTAGGACATTTTCCAAATAGAAAAATCTCAGATTTTAAGATTATTTCCTTAGATTGATTTTTCCTAAAATCTCAGATTCTGAGGTTTTTTTATAGAAAAAGTCTGATATTCTGAGTCATTTTTACTTTACAAAAAGTCTCAGATTCTAAAACATTTTTTCTATAAAAACTCACAAATTCTGAGATATTTTCCTGTCCTTTCTATTTGAAATATTCTGAGACATATTTCAAATAGAAATAATTTCAGATTATGAGATATTATCTTAAGAACTGAGACATTTGTCTTAAAGAAAAAGTTTTCGTCAGATTCTGCGTAATTTGGCTATAGAAAAAGTCTTAGATTCTAATAAATTTTTTCTATAGAAAAGTTCTCAAATTTTCTCTTAAGAAATTTTTTTTTTATTTTCCTAAAAAATTTAAAGTTTCCGACACTTTTTTCCTATAAAAAAAAAAATAAGATTTAAAAACATTCTTTCTATAGAAAAATTTTGAGATTCTTGAGCATTTTTTATAGAAAAATTTTTCATATAATATCACTTTCTTTATCTCTTTACTTTTTACCCATCTTCTCAGATCTTTTGGAAAGAAGAACTATCAGATTTTCTCTATAGAAAATTCTCATATTTTTTCTAAAGAAAAATTCTCAGACTTTTCCTAAGTTTGTCATTCCGTTTTTAACACCCCGAAATATTGGTGTAGGACCCCATATTCATGATCCTCAATCGATTTTAAGACGATCTAGCGATGTCCGTCCGTCTGCCTGTCTGTTGAAAACGCGCTAACTTTTGAAAGACTTCACTGAGGCTGCTAAAGTTTGGCATATGTGTTGAACATTTACCTGGTCAGGTTGGTATTGCAACTCAGCGAAATTAGTCCAGAGGTTCAAAAGTTATAAGCAAAAGAGTGAACTTCGGCAAGGGTTTTTCGTGAATTTACGAGATAAAAAACACGCTTACTTTCACAAGGCAATTCTGAGGATGCTGAAGCTTAGAATATCAATTTGTCGTTCCCCTGGCATAGTTTTTTTTAATTTCAGCCAGATTGGTCCAGTGGTTCAAAAAACCGTGAATTTCAGATTAGTTTCACCTTAAATTCACGTGCTGAAAACCCGTTAAACATGTTTTAAAACATTGGTGAGTCACAAAAATATTTTACAACGTATTTTTGTCACTCAAAAATATTTTGACACTAAAAGAAAATAGTAATTTTTTCAAAAATTAATAAAAAAAAGTTTTTTTACACAAAATTAAATATTTGTAATCAAAATTGTTATTTTTTCACGTTAGAAAATATGCTATCACTTAAAAAGGGCATTGTGGAGGGTATTTATAGATTCGACCAAGACGAATTTAACTTTTCTACTTGTGTTTTTTTTTTTTTTTTTGAATGTGTACCTACTACATGTTAAAAGATTTGATACATTTTTTATTGAGCCATTTAATATTTTGCAATTGACGTTGATATACATAAGTCATATTTATGCACTTTCAATAGTTTCAAAAATCATTCTACAAAAAAATAACGATATCAGTAAAAAGAATTGAAAAAAAAAATCATTTATTAAATTCATTGGCCAGATAAAAAAAAATTTTGCTCTGATTGTCATCAAAAATATACAACTAATTCTGTTGTATAACCTACCTATATACGTTAGGGCATCCCTAAGGGAATGAAATTGTAAGTTAATATATGTGCATTACACCAGTCAACAAGCTTTTTCCAGCTTGAGTTCTGATTGTGAATTTTATTAGTTTTTGATTTACTAATTCCAAATCTGTTCTCCAAATGTGTCTAACAAGTCTAGATTTTAAGTTATTCACTGTTGAAATTACGAAAAAAATATTATTTTGCATAAAGCGCAAAAGTATAATGAGCTATGGTCTTCAACACAGAAAAAGATTTAGAAATTTGGCGAATATATTTAGAGTAAAAATTTTCTTTGAAACTTCCAACCGGAGCCAAAAACCTTAGATTTTTTGAGCAAAGTATTTTATGTTGTTTTGTTAAGATTAACAACACCGTGCAACAAATTTTAACATTTGGCTGTGCATGTTTACAGCCAATAGTTAAAATTCTAAAAAAATTCACATAGAATTTTTTTAATTAAACAAAAAACTTTTGATTGAAAAAAATATTCAATTAATCAACTATTTATTTAGTGATTGGCATAACAAAATTTTTGATCGGTGGAGTTTTTAGCAAAAAATTTATTGAAACCGCGTTTTTCGTAATTAAAATTCGTTTTCGAGTGAACGAAAACTTCTTGAAAACCAATTCAACTTTTGGTTTTGTAAGGGACTCCTTAATATACCTACAGAGGCTACCATTTATATTTTTTGTGCATATTTTGCATAAATTTATTTTATTTTTTATTTTCGTTTTCAATAACAATTATAATAACACGAATTTATGAACGAAAAATGTGATCGATTTATTGGAGTGGAAATATTTTACACAAAACCTTATGATTATCTTATTGATGGGGAAAAACGATTTAACAAACAGGAATTTCATTTATGGGGAAAAATGATTTAACAAACAGGAATTTCATTTATTGTTTTTATTTGCATACTCTACGAGTATTTTCTTTATAAACAAAAAACAATAAAAATCAAATAAAGCAATTATTGTAAAACCGACCAAATAATACCCTACTCCAGTGCTTTTCGGTAAAGGATAAACTTTTGCTAAGATCTTTAATTAGTAAACACACACTCAAAAAAATAAAACTGTAAAGTTAACAAACTTTTTTTGTTAACTCGAGTTTACTGGCTTGTTAGCAAATTTTTAGTTAAAATCAGCGTTTTAACTACTTTTTTTAGTTAAGTTCGATTTACGAAAATACTAGTTTTGTACAAATTTGGAATTAATTTTTTTTGTTGACTTTAAAACTGAGTTTACGAATTTTTACTAATTAATTTGCTGATTTTTTGTAACATTTTTGTCAAGTCGAAAATTTTAAACATTTCTTGTGTAGCCTCCTATGCAAATCTCATTAGTCCTACTTAAGCTGAACTTAACGCTGTGAAAAATATTTTTTTTTTTTTATTTAAAGAAAAAATTTAGCTGAATTCACCTAATAAAAAATGTTACGAAATTTTCAGGTGAATTTTTAGTAAAAATTACTGTTTTTTTGCTACATTCATTCTACGAAAAGTTAACTAAATATTTTTTGTTAAATTAACTAGAAATTTAGTAGGTTCAAAATCAGGTGTTTTTTTAGTTAAATTTAACTAAATTTTTTGCCAACTTTACAGTTTTTTTTTTTTTTGAGTGCACATAAAATGTAGAGAAAAACCAAAAAAGGAATAGAAAAGTTTAATTCGGCATGGCCTAATCCAGAATTTACAAATCACTCACACGGTTTTCGAGATATCGCAATTTGAAATTTGCAAAAAATTGCGGTTTTTATCATTGCGCTTGAGACAATCGTTCAGTTTAACTTAATTTGAGCTAAGTCCGATAATTTTACTACGTGGCGTTCTTTGATCAAAGTTTTATACTTTTGAAAAATTACCATCAATATTTCAAAAAAAAATTTCTTTCTCTATTTCATAGAGCTAGAGACAAACTTTCATTTATGCCAAGTTAGGCTATTTTAAGCCATGGCCAAGTTAAGAGTTTTTTAGTTTATAGAACAATTATTTAAGCAATCAATCAATTTCTTAATTTTTAACCGAATTAGATGATGTAAAGTAACTTAACGTCAATATATCTAAAAAAAATTAATTTATTTCCCTTAAAAACTGAATTACGACGGAAAGGTCAATCTTACATTTATTCTCCATCGCGAGTAAAATTTTCTAAGAAATCTGATATGATAATTTTGGGTATTTTCCTTATAAGATAACAAAAGAACCCATCGATAGAATCAAATTCTGATGGTGTTCGGAAAGTCAAAGTAAATATAAGTATTAGGGCGTCCCATCAAATTAAAATTTTCGAATTTCATGTCGTAATAACTGCCAAACGATGGCCACGCTAGAGCTGATTCTGGAAAAATTTGTGAAAAAAATTTGCAAGGTCATCTTCAGTCGGCAACCAGCGGTCAAAGTTGAAAAAAATTATTTAAATCGACCAAAATACATATCCGAGTTTTTTGGCCAAATCCGGCTCAAAAATTCGGAGATTTGGTGCACTTTATTGGAAAAATATTTAAAAAAATCCAAAACCGCGATTTTGGTCCACAGATGCTGATTATTACACATAAAAATTATGTTTTTATCCAAATTGGCCTCAAAAGTAAGAAAATGTTAAGTGTGTTATCAAAAAAATATTAAAAAAATATAAAAACAAGAAAATGCTGATCAGAATATGTTGACCAAAGTCGCAGATCAGCATTTTTGGACCAAAATGGCGTTTTTATATTTTTTTAATATTTTTTAGATAACACACTTAACTTAAGTAAAATGATCAGGCTTGAGGTCTGTGTTAATAAAGTTTTATTTATTTTATTTTATTTTCAATATTTCGCCTACCGTCGGCAAGCATCATCAGGAAATCTACATATGTATACAAAAACAATAATACAAATAAATTTATTTATCCACTATCACTGTAACATAAAATTAACTTAACACAACAAAAACAAAAAACTTACAAAACAATGAGTAACAATAATTAAATTAAATAATCACGACTTGACTGCTTAACATTTAATACTGCACTAAACTATTTTGTTTTATTTATTACTAGCTAACTCGCCCGGTACTTCGTTACCGGTTAGCTGTTAAGAAACAACTTTATTACTTCAAATTCTTATTAATTTTTAATTAAACATAAAAATTGTTAGTTTCGACCTTTAAAATATTATATTTTGAGTAGATTAAAAGTTGCAAAAAATTTTATTTTGGCGAAACGATCACATAGTTCAAACTTTAAGTTTCAAGGAACATTAGTGCATAAGGAACAATATGTACCAAATTGAAGCGAAAATTCAAAAAATTATTTTCCCAGAATGTAATTTCCGTGAGTGGATCGTAAAGTACCAATTTTAAGTATCTCTACATTCTCCATTTTTCCCCATTAGAAGCAGAATTTTCATAAAAGTACTTATTTTGGAATGTTATTTCCGCGAAAGGATCGTACAGTCCAAATTTCAAGTATTTAGGACCATTAATTCAGAAGTTACAAAATTGCCCTACTTTCCCCATTTTCCCCCTTAGAAGCAGAATTTACTAATAAAGTGCTTCTTCCAGAATGTTATTTCCGCTAGAGGATCGTACAGTCCAAACTTCAAGTATCTAGAACCATTAGTTTAGCAAATACAAAACAGTTCAAAATTCAAGTATCTAGGACCATTAGTTCAGCAGATATAAAATTGCCCTACTTTTCCCCCTTTTCCACCTATAAAACAAAATTTTTAAAAAAGTACTTCTTTTAGAATGTTTTTTCCGTGAGAGGATCGTACACTCCAAATTTCAAGTATCTAGGACCTTTAGTTCAGCCGATACAAAATTGCCCTAATTTCCCCTTTTTTTCCCGTAGAAGCGAAATTTTCAAAAAAGTACTTCCATTAGAATGTTGTTTCCGCAAGAGGATTCAAATTTCAAATTTCCCTACTTTCCCTCTTTTTCCCCCTATAGAAGCAGATTTTTCCAAAAAAGTACTTCTTCCAGAATGTTATTTCCCCGAGAGGATCGTACAGTCCAAACTTCAATATCTAGGACCATTAGTTCAGCAGATACAAAATTGCCCTTCTTTTCCCCTTTAAAAAGTAATTTTCAAAAAAGTACTTCTTTCAATATGTTATTCCGCGAGATGATCCTATATTGCAAATGTCATGTTTTTAAGACCATTAGTTTAAAATTTACCAAATTGCCTATTTTGCCCTCTTGGCCCTCCTTAAAACCAAAATTTTCAAAAAGTGTATTTTTCAAAAAATTATTTCCGCGAGAGGATCAAAACTTAAAGTTTTAGTTCAGAAGATACAAAATTGCCCTATTTTCCCCCTTCTACTTTTTTCAAGATGTTTTTTTTGCGAGATGATCCTAGAGTTCAAATTTCAAGATTCTGGAACCATTTGTTTAAAAGATAAATAATGTACCGATTTTCCCTATTTCCCCCCTTTCCCACCTTGGAGGAGGAATTTTTCAAACAATATTTTTTTCGGAATGTTGTTTCCGCGAGAGGATCCTAAAGACTAAACTTCACATTTCTGGGACCATTTGTTCAGAAGATAAAAAATTCACCGATTTTCCCAATTTTCCCACCCTTGGAGGCGGAATTTTCAAAAAATTTTGTTTTCCGCATGTTAATTCTGCGAGAGGATCCTAGAGTCCAAATTTCAAGTTTCTGGGACCATTTGTCCAGAAGATAAAAAATGTACCAATTTGCTCCATTTTCCCCACCTTGGGGGCGGAATTTTCAAAAAAATATTTTTTAATTTTCTTTTTTCGCGAGAGGATTATAGAGTCCAAATTCAAGTTTCTAAAACTATTAGTTCAAAAGATACAAAATCCCCCAAAGGGCCCTACTTTTCCCCCCTTAGAAGTGGAATTTTTTAAAAAGTTCTTTAAGTATGTTATTTTTGCGAAAGGATCGTTCAGTTCAAATTTCAAGAATCTAGGACCATTAGTTCAGCAGATTCAAAATTGCCCTTCTTTCCCCCTTTTTCCCCCAGAATTTTGAAAAGTACTTTCTTAAGAATGTTATTTCCGCGAGAGGATCGTTCAGCCAAATTTCAAGTATCTAGAACCATTAGTTCAGCAGTTACAAAATTGCCCTACCTTCTCCGTTTTCCCCCTTGAAATCGGAATTTTCAAAAAAAGAACTTCTTTCAGAATGTTAATTCCAAGAGAGAGGATCATGCAGTCTAAACTTCAAGTATCTAGGACCATTAGTTCAGCAGATACAAAATTGCCCTACTTTCCGCCTTTTTCCCCTTAGAAGCGGAACTTTCCACAATAAGTACTTTTTCCGCAAGAGGATCGTACAGTTCAAATTTTAAGTATCTAGGATCATTAGTTCAGCAGATACAGAATTGCCCTACTTTCCCCCTTTTCCCCCCTTAGAAGGAGAACTTTCAAAAAAGTACTTCTTCTAGAATGTTCTTTCCGCCAGAGGATCGTACAGTCCAAACTTCAAGTATGTAGGACTATTAGTTAAGCAGATTCAAAATTGCCCTACTTTCTCCCTTTTCCCCCCGTGGAAGCAGAATTTAAAAAAATGACTTCTTTTAGAATGTTATATCCGCGAGAGGATCGTACAGTTAAATTTTAAGTATCGAGGACCATTAGTTCAGCAGATACAAAATTGCCCTACCTTCCCCTTTTTTCTCCCTTAAAAGTAAAGTTTTCAAAAAAGTACTTCCTTGAAAATTTTATTTCCGCGAGAGGATCGTACAGTCCAAATATCAAGATATAGGACCATTATTTCAGCAGATACAAAATTGCCCTACTTTCCCCCTTTTTCCCACTCAAAATCGGAATATTTAAAAAAGTACTTCTTTCAGAATGTTATTTTCGCGAAAAGATCGTACAGTCCAAATTTCAAGTCTCCCGGACCATTAGTTCAGCAGATACAAAATTGCATACTTTCCCCCTTTTCCCTCTTAGAGGCGGAATTTTCCAAAAAGTCCTCCATTCGAATTTTATTTCCGCGAGAGGATTGTGCAGTCCAATTTTTTAATATCTAGGACTATTTTTTCAGCAGACACAAAAAGAAGAATTTTTAAAGAAGAATTTTTAAAAAAGTATTTCTTTCCGAATGTTATTTCCGCGGGAGGATCGTACAGTCCAATTTTCAAGTATCAGGACCCTTAGTTCAGCAGATTCAAAATTGCTCTATTTTCCCCTCTTTTTCCCCTTAAAAGAGGAATTTTTAAAAAAAGTATTCCTTTCCGAATGTTATTTCCGCGGAAGAATAGTACATTCCAATTTTCAAGTATCTAGGACCATTACTTTAGCATATACAAAATTGCACTACTTTCCCCCTTTCTTTCCCTTAAATGCGAAATTTTCAAAAAATTACTTCTTTTAGAATGTTATTGCCGCGAGATGATCCTATATTCCCAATGTCATGTTTCTAAGACCATTAATTTAAAGTTTAGCAAATTGCCCTATTTTCCCCCTTTTGGGCCTACTTAAAACCAAAATTTTAAAAAAATATATTTTTCAAAAAATAATTGCCGCAAGAGCATCCAGATTCAAAATTTCAAGTTTGTTCAGAAGATACAAAATTGCATTATTAAACCCCTTCTTCCCACCACCCCCACCCTTATAAAAGGATTTTTCAAAATATTACTTTTTACAAAATGTTTTTTCCGCGAGAGTAGAGTTTAAATTTCAAGTTTTTGGGACCATTCGTTTAGCAGATACGATATTGCCCTTCTTTCCCCATTTTTCCCCCTTTAAAAACGAATTTTCAAAAATGTACTTCTTTTAGAATGTTATTTTCGGGATAGGATTGTTCATTTAAAATTATAAGTATCTAGGACCATTAGTTCAGCCGATACAAAATTGCCCTACTTTCCCCCTTTTTCCCCGTAGAAGCGTAATTTTTAAAAAAGTTTTTCTGTAACAATGTTATTTCCGCGAGAGGATCGTACGGTTGAAATTTCAAGTATCTAGTACCATGAGTTCAGCAGATTCAAAATTACCCCATTCACCCCCTTTTTCCCCCGGAATTTTCAAAAAGTACTTCCTTTAGAATATTATTTCCGCGAGAGGATTGTACAGTTCAAATTTCAAGTATCTAGGACCATTAGTTCAGCAGATACAAAATTACCCTACTTTCCACCTTTTTCCCCGTAGAAGCGGATTTTTTGAAAAGTTCTAAGTACTTTAAGAATGTTATTTTCGCGAAAGGATCGTACAGTTTAAATTTCAAGTATTAAGAACCATTAGTTCAGCAGATTCAAAATTGCCCTACTTTACCGATTTCCCCCCAGAATTTTGAAAAAGTACTTCCTTTAGAATGTTATTTCAGCGAGAGGTTCGTTCACTCCAAATTTCAAGTATCTAGGACCATATTTTCAGCATATACAAAATTGCCCTACCTTCCTCTTTTTTCCCCTTTAAAGCGGAATTTTCAAAAAAGTACTTTTTTCAGAATGTTATTTCCGCGAGAGGATCGTGCAGTCCTATTTGTTTAGCAGATACAAACCGGAATTTTCAAAAAGTACTTCTTTCAGAAAGTTATTTCCGCGAGAGGATCGTACAGCCCAAATTTCAAGGATCTACGACCATTAGTTCAGCAGACACAAAATTACCCTACTTTCCCCTTTTTCCCCCTTAGAAGCGAAATTTTCAAAATAGAACTTTCTTCACAATGTTATTTCCGCGAAGGATCCCATAGTCAAAATTTTTAAGTTTCTGGGAAAATTAGTCCAGAACATTCAAAGTGTACCAAATTGTTCTATTATCCCCCTTTTTACCACCCTAGAAGCGGGATTGAAAAAAAAACTTTGTTTCGGAATGTTTTTTCCGCGAGAGGATCTTATAGTCCAAACTTTAAGTTTCTAGGACCATTAGGTCAGAGAAATGAAAATGTACCAAATTTCCCAATTTTCCCCCTTTTCCCCTTCTTAGAAGTGCCTTTTTAAAAAAGTACTTTCTTGAGAATATTATTTCCGCGAGAGGATCCTATAGTCCAAATTTCAGGTTTCTGGGACCATTAGTTCACAATATAGAAAATGTTCAAAATCGTCCTATTCCCCCCCCAAAAAAAAAATTTTTGAGTGAAAAAAAATTTTTAGTGAAAAAAAATTTGAGTGAAAAAAAATTTGTAAAAAAAAAATTTGAGTGAAAAAAAATTTTGAGTAAAAAAAAATTTTTGAGTGAAAAAATTTTGAGTAAAAAAAAATTTTTTATTGAAAAAAAATTTTGAGTAAAAAAAAAAATTTGAGTGAAAAAAAATTTGTAAAAAAAAAATTTTGAGTGAAAAAATTTTGAGTGAAAAAATTTTAGTAAAAAATTGTTTTTTCCCCGAGAGGATACTATAGTTCAAATATCTTGTTTCTAGGACCATTAGTTCAAAATTCACCAAATTGCCATATTTTCCCCCTTTTTGTGCCAAAACCGGAATTTTCAAAAAAGTACTTTTTTCAAAATGTTATTTCCGCGAGAGTATCCTTTATTCAAAATTTCAAGATTGTAGGACCATCAGTTCAGAAGATACAAAATGTAAAAACAATTTGTAAAAAAAAAAAATTTTGAGTGAAAAAAAATTTTGAGTGAAAAAAAAATTTGAGTGAAAAAAAATTTTTGAGTGAAAAAAAATTTTGAGTAAAAAAAAATTGAGTGAAAAAAAATTTTGAGTAAAAAAAATTTTGAGTGAAAAAAAAATTTTGAGTAAAAAAAAAATTGAGTGAAAAAAAATTTGTAAAAAAAAAAAATTGTTAAAAAAAAAAAAAATTTGTAAAAAAAAAATTTTGAGTCAAAAAAAAAATTTGAGTGAAAAAAAATTTTGAGTGAAAAAATTTTAGTAAAAAAATGTTTTTTCCCCGAGAGGATACTATAGTTCAAATATCTAGTTTCTAGGACCATTTGTTCAAAATTCACCAAATTGCCCTATTTTCCCCCTTTTTGTCCCCCTTAAAACCGGAATTTTCAAAAAAGTACTTTTTTCATAATGTTATTTCCGCGAGAGTATCCTATATTCAAAATTTCAAGATTGTAGGACCATTAGTTAAGAAGATACAAAATGTACCAACTTGCCCTATTTTCCCCCTCCCCCCACCTTAGAAACGGAATTTGCAAAATATTACTTTTTCCAAAATGTTATTTCCGCGAGAGGGTCCTAGACTTAAAATTTCAAGTTTCTGGGACCATTTGTTTAGAATATAAAAAATGTACCAATTTGCCCTATTTTCCCCTTTTTCCCCCCCTTGGAGGCGGAATTTTCCAAAAATATTTTTTCCGAAATTTTATTTCCGCGAGAGGATCCCAGAGTTCAAATTTGAAGTTTCTAGGACTATTAGTTCAAAAGATACAAAATCCCCCAAAGGGCCCTATTTTCCCCCTTTTGCCCCCCTTAAAATCGGAATTTCCAAAAATCCCTTCTTATAATAATAATATATATAATATAATAATAATTCTTTATTTACACAAATTGTTTTACAATGTTTTCTTAAATTTAAAAATTAATGATGTAAAAAAAGATAAAGTGTTTGACAATGTTTTGGTTTTAAAAACGTCTGTCTAAAAAATTGTGTTTCAGTTCTTAATTAAATTCTGTTATTAAATATTGCCTATAATTTATTGCTACTTTTAAAAAATTTACAAGATTATACCAGTCTTCATGTTCCGTTCCATCTAATATACTAATAATTTCGGACTCCGCCAGTACTGGTTTCTGAAAAATGCGAATTCTAAATTCTCTTAAAACTGGACATATTCCAAAGAAGTGATGAAATGTTTCAAGCTCGCGTAAGTTACATAGGTTGCAATATTTTGATTCTTCGGTTACACCATACCTGTTGTAGTTAAGTCGAATCATACCACTTCTAGCTTTGATTATCCAGCTTAATCTATCAAGGTGATGATTATTAACGATGTATTTTTGTACTTTTTTAGGATCAAGATGTCTATATATTCTTGTGGTTTCGGATTTCTTTTCAAGTCTCTCTTCGTATAAGTTTATTTTCAATTGTGTTAAAAGATTCTTACTAAAAAGTTTCCATTCTTGTTCTGTGCAGTTTAAATTTGGAAATTCAAAATCCATAGTTTCTGTTAGTTCTTTGATGTTTTTTACCCAAAAGATTTGCCGTCGTAATAATATTTTTGATAATATATGTGGTAGCCTATTTTCTTCGTATTGAAATAAAATTTTACAAATATATTGCAAATGCAAACCCAATGTGTAAAAATGACTATCTTCTGCAGCCGTTTCTAGCATTAGTATATAATTTGGCACGTCACTTGGAAGTTTTAAAATCTTTTTCAGAAAATATCGTTGCAATTTGTCAATTTCTTCAAAATGTCCGAAGCCTTCTTAGTGGGTGGTTTTGTCGGGAGCCGAACCTACATTCCAAATTTCAAGTCTCTAGCTTCAGCGGTTTGGGCTGGGCGATGATTATTGCCAATCAGTCAGTCAGTCAGTCAGTCACCACACTCTTTTATATATATAGATGTACGAATAGCTCTTCGACAAATTTTCTATATCTGTTCGGTAATTCATTCTCTTTTCTTGTTCGACTTTGTTGATGTGTAGCATTTCTAATGTGAATCTTCGTTTATATATTTCTTCTTGTTGCAAAATTTCTACGTTGTCAAAGTCTGGTGCATGTCCTCTCTTTGCACAATGGGCCGCAAGTGCTGTTTTTTGTGTTGATGAATTATCTCTACATCTTATATCTGATCTGTGTCCTGCTAATCTGGTTTTAAGTTTGTTTTTTGTAGTCCCAACGTATACTTGATTGCATATGTTAGTGTTGTCCCCCATGCATTTTATTTTGTAGATAAGATTAGATTTATCCATTTTGTCAATCTTACTTTTTGTGTTTGAAAAAAGTTGTCTAAGGGTGTTATTGGTTTTTGAAGCTATTTTATATTTTTCTTTGTTGTAAATATCAGAGTTTTGAATGCGTTCCGAAATTTTTGGCACATAAGTCATGGATTTGTATATTCTATTAGCGTCATCTGATATTGGTCTTGGTTTGCATTTCTTATTTTTGTAAATTAGTTTTTTAATAATATGCTTCGGAAAAGAGTTTTTTCTTAAAATATCATTAATTTTACGTAAATTTTCCCTATGGAATTGTTTGTCGCTGATTGTCAACACTCTTTTAATGAAATTACTTGCAGTATTCATGATTATACTTTTTGGATGGCACGAAAAGTAGTTAATTATTCTTCCCGACGATGTTGGCTTTTGATACCAGTCAACCTTTATCTGGTTTCCTCTCCTGATAACCATAGTATCCAAATATGGCAAATGCCCTTGCTTCTCTTCCTCGATAGTAAATTTAATTCGGTGGTGAAACTTATTTAATTGATTAAGTGTTTCAACAATGTCACTTTCCCTTACTATCCCAAACAGGTCGTCTACGTATTTTGTTAATAATCGCGGTTTTCTATCCAGTTTTTCCACACTTTTCCTCAACAATTCCTCCATTACAATGTCAGCCACGACTGGAGAGGCTGGTGATCCCATCGGAAGTCCGCTACATTGCGTATAAATCTTGTCCTTATATCTAAAATAACGGTTTTCTTTTATACAGAATTTTAGTATTTTTAAAAATAAATCCTTCGGCATATTTGTGTGTGGTACGATATCCTCCCATTTATTACTAATTACTTCTATTGCGTAGTCTACCGGAATGCTTGGGAATAAAGACACTACGTCAAATGATATTAGCTTTTCGTCATCACATATTGCACTATTGTTAACCTTATCTCTAAATTGCACGGCATCCCTAACATTAAATTCAGAATTCTCTGTAAGCTTTTTTAAAATATTTGTCAAAAACTTACATAGTTCATTAGCTGGAGAGTTAATTGATGAACATATCGGCCTGAGTGGGACTCCTTCTTTATGTATTTTCGGTAGTCCATAAATTCTTGGAGCAAAAGCCGCGTCATTCTTAAGCCTATTCTTTTCTATCACAGATATACTATTGCACTTTAGGAGTTCATTGACTAAGTCATTATTTTTCTTCTGAAATGATGACGTAGGGTCTTTTGTCAGTTTCCTGTATGTCATCATATCATTCAGAATATTGTTCATCTTTGTCTCATAGTCATTTTTCTCCATTGCGACTGTGACATTCCCTTTATCGGCATTCAGAATCAAAATATTTTTATTTTTCTTAAAAAAACTTTTTGTTTGTTCCACTGTATTTAATACTAAACGCTCTCTTTCATTTAATCTTTGTTTATTTAAATGATTTTCTAACATTGATGTAAACTTTGAGCGTGCCATCTCTTGTTCATCTCTGTTTTCAAGAGTTTGTATGCAATCTTCTCCGTCCGCAATATATTTAAACAAGGGGAATTGTTGCTTTGTTGTTGGTATTGCGTATTTTTGGCCTAACGAGAGTAGCCATTGTATATCGTGTGGAATATCAATATTGGATTTATTAACAAACCAATTTTCGTTTTTAGCAAAAAGGTCGAAATAAAAACATATTTAGTTAACACACTTAACATTATAAAACTTTTGTTATCTAAAAAATATAAAAACACGATTTTTGTCCGAAAATGCTGATCAGCATCTGTGGACCAAAATCGCAGATCAACATTTTTGGACCAAAATTGCGTTTTTATATTTTTTAATATTTTTAAGATAACACAAAACAAACAATCGACGGGAGTTGGAGCCGGTTTTACTTCAGACGTTTGTGATATAGAGAAGTCTTTCAAATTACCTTTACACTGTAGTATTTTCCAGGCTGAAATAGTTGCTATAGATAAGGCAGCCTCACAGTTTCTTGGGGAAACGGGTAAAATGATAAACTTTTACGTCGACAGTCAAGCTGCACTAAAGGCTCTAATGAGCTTTTGTATTAAATCAAAAGTCGTTTTTAAATGTTACGAGAATCTTCAGAAACTATCCGGGAATAATACCGTATCTCTTGTATGGGTACCTGGACATAGGGGAGTAGATGGGAACGAGAAAGCTGATGAGCCCGCTAAGCTTGGAGCAGATGGCGTAGGAACTTTTGTTCATATTGAGCCCCCGATTCAGTACTATAGGACGAGAAGTGACTGTCGTTGCATTTCTATTGCAAACAGGAAATGGAGAGAGCTAAGCACGAGCAGTATCACCAGAAGAATCTGGCCGCATTACGACCTCGGGAAAACTCGCTACCTTCTCTCTCTTAACAGAGAGGATTGTCGTTTACTCACGGGAGTGGTCACAGGACACTGCCTAATTGCTTTTCACGCGAAAACTATGGGACTTATCTCGGATGCCAATTGTAGAAAATGTGATGAACCTAATACAGATGAAACAGTTGAACATATTCTGTGCAAATGCCCCGCATTGGCCAGACACCGCGAGCGAATACTAGGTAAAGCAGAAATCGAGAATCTGGATAATATCGCCGCTACGGACCTTACGCAACTAAAACTGTTCGCAACATGGACTAACACGTTTTATCCTCGTCGCTGAAGGAAATTGTGGTATCGCTATGGACCAGCCGGTCTATGCGAGGAGTCTGAACTTTAGGCTCCACCACCCCTAACCTAACCTAAGATAACACATTTAACATTTTCCAACTATTTATGCCAATTTGGATACAAAAATCATTTTTATGTTTAAAAATCCGCATTTGTTGACCAAAATAGAGATTTTGGATTTTTTTAAATATTTTTTCAATAAAGTACGCAAAATTTCCGAATTTTTCAGCCGGATTTGGTCAAAAAAATTCGGACTTGATTTTTGGTCAAAACACGTCATTTTCTCCAACTTTGAACCTTGCAAACATTTTCCAGAAATTTTCCCACAATCAGCTCTAACGTGGCCATCGTTTGGCAGGTATTACGACATGAAATTCGAAAATTTAAATTGGACGGGACGCTCTAATAAGTATTTCTTGTTTTTGGGTAATTTATTTGTTTTGTTGGTCTGTGGTATCATTTCTTTGTTTATCATCATTAGCCTGTGCATATTTTGGACATTTAAATGACGAATTTGTACAAAATTTCTAAAATGTCATTAATTTGGAAACATTTATCGCTTAAAGGAATTTGTGCCACACCGCCCCCGAAACTTACATTAGAAATTTTTTTTTTGTTTATTGCGAGAAAAATAAGAACCTCCTAGATTTTTTCTTTGAGTGTACAATAATATGTTAAACAAATTTTAAAAAAAGTTTAATTTTTTAATAGTAGAAATGTTAGCAATAAAAAATTTGTGATTATTTGTTTTTCGTGCTTTTTTTTGTTAGCAAGGAATGTGGTGGGGTTGTAGCATAATTGCTTTCATGGAAATTATTAACCATAACACAGCAATTTTACAAAGATCATATCATAAACATATGGTCGATAAAAGTGAGGAAACAAACATAAAATGATAACATAAAATATTTTATGATGGGTCATAAATTTGTTGTAAAATAAATTTAAGGAGTTGCGGTGTTTTGATTTAGTAAATCATAAATAATTTTCAAAAGGTAGCTTAATACACTGATAGAAATTTGTACATGACAATAATGAAAATCAACATTAATGTTATGAAAAATTACGTTTGAAAGGATCCTATGTAGAGTTTCATTGAATTATTGAAATAGGTAACATAAAATGTAATTGCAAAAACAATTTTCATTAAAGTAAAAAAATTGTTCATACAAAATAAAATTAAAAATGAAAACTTTTCATTACTTTAATGAAAAAAGTATTTAATTCTTATGAAATACTTTCATTGAATAAATCCTACTTTTTATTTTTGAAATGAAATACTTTCATTGAATAAATGATAGTTTTATTTTTAAAATGAAATCTATGTATGAAATTGTAAAAATTTTTTTATAGAAATAAAAATAATAAAAAATGGTTTTCACTTGCAAGGAAGGGGCACCCACCGATTGTCCTGAAACTAGCATACAGGAAAGAAGGGATCCAAATAAGAGATACCTGTTTTTTTTATAGCTGCCCAATCTCATATTTAGCTAGTCAAAGGGGAGAGAGAAAGAAAAATGGGATTTTTTTTAGTTTTTTGAGGACTTTTCCTATTTATTCAAAAGAAACCATATAAACATTTTATACACGTCGAAAGGTTTTTTGAAGGCCTATCCAATGGTGTGTCGGTCGTGTCTAAATTCGGCTTCGTTAAGTTTGGTATTGTCAAAAATGTGTAATCGTTGGTGTAGTTTATATAAAGATGTTTATACGTACGACCGCCAAAATCATATATAATAAATTCTATCAAAATTAAGCTGACCCTCTCGCTAGTTCTGCTTTTATACGGATTTTCCCGAAAGCCCTTATTTTTTCAAAAGTTGGCAAACCTTTTTTAAATTTGAGATTGGGCATCTAAAAAAAAACAGTTAACTCTTATTTTTTAACCTTAAATTATTGAGGTTGGAATATGGGAATTTTTACTTCTAAGGTCATCTTAGTGACCCTTGAACTTATAATATTGACCGCAAATATTTTTTTTAGGAGGCTGGCAACATTTAGTATCCGTATCCGATTTGTAAAAAAAATAAAAAAAATTATTTTTCATAACCTAATTTTTTGATAAAATCGATTTGAACGAGTTGATCCCGACCTCCCAAAAATCTGAGAAAAATCTCAAAAATCTTTTAGGCCACAAGAATTCATATTTCGCTTCAAGAGTTGTAAAAATCCAAAAAAAAGTTTTTCATAAAAAGCCTAATATACATCTCCATATAAACTAAGTTTTTGCATTTTTTGACAATAACGTACTTAAAGAAGCCGCGTTTTTGGACGCGACCGATGCGCCATTGGATAGGCCCTCAAAAAACCTTTCGACCATGTAATATGTTCATTAGGGTGGCAGCGAAATTTCAACTTTGGATTTTTAACCTTGTCGGGTCGGAATATTGTGCCAGATGGTCTAAAACTGATGTGGACAAAATTTTAGCCAAATCGGATAACTTTAACCCGTGCCCCTTTGAGGTCAAAGTTCACAAGGTAAAAAAAAATCCATACAAGCAAAAAAAAATTTTTTCGATTTTTATTTTTTATACCCTCCACTCTAGTGATAGAGGGTATATATAAGTTTGTCATTCCGTTTGTAACACATCGAAATATTGGTCTAGGACCCCATAAAGTATATATATTCATGATCCTCGATCGATTTTAAGTCGATCTAGCGATGTCCGTCCGTAGAAAACACGCTAACTTTTGAAAGACTTAAAAGAGGCTACTGAAGTTTGGCATATATGTTGGTCATTTACCTGGTCAGGTTGGTACTGCAATCCAGCCAAATCAGTCCAGTGGTTCAAAAGCTATGAGCAAAAGAGTAAATTTCGGCAAGGGTTTTTCGCGAATTTACGAAATGAAAAACACGCTAACTTTTGAAAGACAATAATAAGACTGCTGAAGCTTGGCATATATCTTTGACGTTCCCCAGGTCTGGTTGGTTTTAAATTTCAGATCCATCGGTCTATTGGTTCAAAAGTTATAAGCAAAACCCTGAATTTCAGATATGTTTCATCTTAAATGCACGTGTTAAACAAGTTTTAAATGCATTGGTGGTAACTTAGCAATAAATTTCAATTTTTTTTAGTTTTAAAGCAATGCTTTTTAAACTTGTTTAGTTTTAAAAGCATTGGTAACTTAAAAATTACACTCGAAAAAAATTTTACACTCAAAAAAAATTTTACACTCAAAAAAAATTTTGTTTTTTTTTTACAAAAATTACACTATTTTGTGTACATACGTATGTTCATTTAATCAGAAATATTTTTACAGTAAAAAAACATTACATTCGAAAAATGTTTTACACTCAAAAAAAATAGTAATTTTTCTTTTTTTTAAAATGACAAAAAAAAAAGAGTTTTTTAATCAGAATAAAATATTTCTAATCAAAATTGTTAATTTTTTTTTACGTTCAAAAATTTACTTTTCTTTAAAAAAAGGCATTGTGGAGGGTATTCACAGATTCGGCCGAGAGAATTTAACTTTTCTACTTGTTTTATTTTTGAATGTTAGTGAGCTTTATTAGCTTATTAACGGCAAAACAGTTCATTTCGCTCGGACAAGTCTTTCAATTCCAAAATGGATTTTGAAAAAAAAGTTGAGGCTGGTTGGGTGCTTACTCTAAACATTTTTAAAAAATTTTTTTTTTTAGTTTTGACAAGCATACATTAAAAATTTGTTGTTGTTCTTGAAAAAAGATTAAATAAATTAATAAACAGAGAAAACCTAAGAGCGACAAAAAATCTTTAATGTATGCTTATCAAAACTAAAAAAAAAATTGAAAAAATTTTAGATTAAGCACCCAACCAGACTAAATTTTTTTTTTGATGTCCAATTTGGAATTGAACAACTTAAACTTTTTTGCCGGTAATAAGCTACACACAAAAAAAATTTCCAATGAATAACTTTCATAGTATTTTTGAACAAATTCATACAATTTATTAAGTTTTTCATAATATTTATAAACTTTTTCATAGTATTTATGAATAAATCATAATATGTGAAATTTAAGAACTATTTAACATTTTTCATAAATACAATGAAAAAGTTTATAAGTATTATGAAGAAGTTAATAAATTGTATGAATTTGTTCATAAATACTATGAAAAGCGTTCATTGGAAATTTTTTGTGTGTGTAATAAAGCTCACTGACATTCAAAAATAAAAAAATAAAAAATCGAAAAAAAATTTTTTGCTTGTATGGAAATTTTTTTTTACCTTGTTAAATTTTACCTCAAAGGGGCATGGGTTAAAGTTATCCGATTTGGCTTAAATTTGGTTTACATCAGTTTAAGCCCATTTAGCACAATATTCCGCCCCGACGATATTAAATTTCAAAAAAAAAAATTGCCCTCAAATTTTGCTGCCATCTAATGTTCATATAGAAATAAAAAAAAATAAAAAAATCCCGTTTTCCCCCTCCCCTTTGACCCGCTAAATGTGAGATTGGGCTAAAAAAAATAGATAGCTCATATTTTGCTCCCCTCTTTCCTTTATGCAAGTTTCAGGACAATCGGTGGGTGCCCTGTGAAAGACCTTCTACTTGTGCTTTTCAATTGAGATGGCACATTATGCCTGTCAGCCAACTTAACCTTCAAGGCAGCTTCCCAGATCGACTGAGATAATAAGAAAAGTCCATAATAATAAGAAGAATTGAAAACAAATTTCAATCACGAAAAACGCGGTTTCATTAAAATTTTTGATTGAAACTCCTCCGATGAAAAAAAATTTTATACCAACCACTAAGTTAATAGGTGATTAATTAAATATTTTCATAGATGGGAATTTTTCATTACCATTGAAATTTAATTACCATTGGTTGATATCAATGGTAATGAAAAAATTTTCATTACCATTTAATGGTAATTAAATTTTTTTAATTGAAAAAATAATTACTAATGGTAATGAAATGCACCAATTGTTGAAAAACACCAATTATAATTGGTTTCAAAACCATTGGTTTGAATTTTTTTGTTTTTTTGAAAAGTTAAAAATTTAAACATCAAAGTATGTTTTTACAAAAATATATATGAAAATGTCAAAGACAAAAAACAAAACGCAAATAAAAATTTGAAATATTGTGTTATACAAAGGCAATCAACGTGTGTTTGCTTTATAAAATGTGAAAAACTAAAACACCATATAATAAAAACAACAGATTTTTCCAAATATTAACCATTTTGACAATATTATGACGACTTTTACTAATGGTAATTATTTTTTTTAAGTGATGCCATACCAATGGTAATTATATTTTTTTTAATTTTCATTAGTAATTAAATTGATAAGTAATTTAATTGGTACAATTGATATAACCAATGGTAATGAAAAAAATTTAATTACCATTGACATCAATTAAATGGTAATTAAACCATCAATTAATTGGTCCCTTTAATTAATTAGTCCCATCTATGAATATTTTCTTAATCCAAGATTTTTTTGATTTTGATCACAAATATTATCAATTTTTTATGTGTAGTCAATCAAAATAATAAATGATTTAACGAAGCTTATGATAAAATTAGGATGAAATGATTATTTTTGATTTCCAATGTGTTGCCAACAATAATTTTTCAATTAATGTATTCAAATAAATTAAAACGAAAAGAAATCTGGAATGTTAAAAAAATAAAAAGTAAAAGAAATTCAAAAATATTGAATAAATCAATGATTGATTCATTTAAATTTTGTTAATCAAGAAATTTAATTGAAAATTTTTAACCAATAGTTTTTTGTAGGTGACCTACAATGGAAGAATTTTTAATATGAATCATCTTTATCGTCTTCTTACCTGTTGCCGCTTCTTTTCCAGCAAGTTGTTACCTATTCCTTTCAGTTTTTTTTTTTTTTTTGTTTCATCAAATATATAATTATAGTGGTTTAACCAACTTTTTTTTTTAATTTAATTTAAAATTCAATTTTCATTTAACGACAAAAGTACCCATAAAAGAAAACATTACATTAACATACCTTTTTCACTCGGCTCATAATATATCTCTAAATTTTTTAGACTTTATTAACGTCAACAATAACTAAATGTTACCTAAAAAAAGTTTTAAAACTAATAGAAACAACAAAAGAAAATCTAGGAAAAATAACACTCTAAAAAGTTAATGATTTTTTTATACCCAAAAAATATACCAAAAATACCACCGATGTTAGATAGTAAGTAACAACAAAAAACAAAAAAAAACTAAAAACTACTAACATCACCACTACTAAAACCATCTAAAAGTCATTCAAAACATCACGGAAAATACAGAGTATATTGAAGATATTACGGATGGTAGAATATTGTTTAATACGAAAAGTAGGGTGACTCTTATGGCTTAATACTGAATAGTTTTTAAAATTCTGTTAAAGATAAAGATTTGTTTCAATTCCTTTTACTTTTCATTAATCATTTTTTTCCCTTAATGAAAGCCGTAAAATATGCAACAAAAAACGCGTAAGAAAATGAACACGTAATGAAATCCCTTCAATATGCAACAAAAAACCTGTTACAGTCGATCATGGCCGGCCCTATGCTACACAATTTTCTCCTAGACAAGTGCACTCAAAAAATGCCTGCGAATTTTGTACTCTTGCCCAAAACATTAAATCATGATAATGTTTTGCGGAAGATTTAGGTGTATTTGACAAAGCAAAGTTTTTTTAGAATAAATAATGTTATATTACTTTGCTATTCCATGCAAAACGAATTGAAATATCAGTCGAGGACCCCATTAAAAAAACCAAAAGAGCTGTACATATCGTAAGTGAGTGCAAAAATAAGTGCAAAAAAGTGTTTTTACATTTTGGAGAGTATAAAAGATTCGGCACCAAAGAATATAACACTCTCACTTGTTTTATGTACATTTGATAAACAAATGGAAAATTTTTATGCCAAAAGTTTTAGTTTAGTAGTTTTGGTAGAAAAAATGATTTTTGTTTTCACGAAAAAGAAAATTATGTTCAAAAAAATTTAATGAACCCAAAATTTTTGGTTAAAAAAAATTTTGATGAAAAAAAGTTTTTGATGAATTTTTGTAATGAAAAGAAAAATTTTTTGATGTAAAAAAAAAATAATGGAAAAAAAATGAAAAAAAAAATTTTTTGGAGAGAAAAAAATTGATAATAAAAAATTTGATGAAAAAAAATTGATGAAAAAAAATATTATAAAAAAAATTATGAAAAAAAAATTAATGAAAAAAAAAATTTATGAAAAAAAGATTGATAAAAAAAAATTTTTGATGAAAAAAAGTTTAATTAACAAAAAAAAGTTTGATGAAAAAAAAAAACTTTGATGGGAAAAAAATTTTGTTGAAAATAATTATGTTACTTTTTATTCACCAGCTGGTGAAAAATTGTTGAAAATAATTATGTTACTTTTTATTCACCAGCTGGTGAAAAATGGTTTTATTCACCACGAGGTGAATTATTATCCAAGTTACAAACCCAAGTTATTAAAATTTTTGGTTTTGAGAAAATGAAAATAGTAATTCTTGTTTTCTTTTTCGTTAATTTTTAGCTTATATAGTCAAACTGAGGTGGCGTCCTGCAACTTTTTTAAAATTAGACACCAGCCTAAAAACATTATCATGTTAAAAACATGTCAGAGAGTTTCGGGCGATCATGGCCGA
This sequence comes from Pegoplata infirma, assembly GCA_963921195.1. Lineage (NCBI taxonomy): Eukaryota > Metazoa > Arthropoda > Insecta > Diptera > Anthomyiidae > Pegoplata > Pegoplata infirma. The sequence goes on along the minus strand of CAWUER010000452.1, from coordinate 16,925 downwards.
CCTCTCCTACACAATGTCATCCTAGAAAAGTGTGTGGCGAAAAGTTGCTCTACAGTCCGCAAATAAAGCGATCGGATATATATTTGAATAAATATTTAAATAAACCATTTACAGATGTATTTCAAAAAATATCAATTTTAGTTCAAAGATTTTACTTGGAATTTGAATATTCCATTTGTAATTCGAAAATTTCCATTGTAATTCGGTAATTCTACTTGTCCTCTGAATATTCTTCTTATAACTCTAATATTCCATTCGAATAAGTGGGAGTGTTAAATTCGGCTGTGCCAAATTTTTTATACCGTCCTACATGTACACTAGAGCACCCATATGTGCATAATTGTTTTTTTTATCGCTCCCCGCTCATTTTCGGTTGAGTTGGGAGTAAAAAATAATATCTATCCAGAAATTGGACTTCTAGGTTGCAAACAGGCCAAGCAGTTTGAACTTTTGACCTCAAAAATGGGCTAAAAAACCTTTATAGATTAATTTGGCTGTAACTCTTAAAATAAAAGTTTTTCGCAATTAACTTTCATAACAATTTTTTTGTAGAATCAAAATGCAAAGATTTTTCTCTCATACTGTTTTGACCTAAATATGCCCGATCGCGGTGTTTTAAGCGGTTAAAGTCGAAATTTGGGTCAGAACTTTTTTTAAAAAAATTCTCGTAAATTTTTAAATTGGGGAAAATTTGAGCTCTTTGCATAATTTAATAGGGTATTGAATGCAGTTTTCCAAAAAAATTTTTTTTGCAAAAATATATCGACCCTTCCATGAAAAATTGCCAAAATCATACCCTGAACCACAATTTTTTGACCTCCAACTACGTTATGAGGGTGTACTCACTTTGTCATTGCATGTTTTACCCATCGAATGATGAGTCTAGGATTTCTCATAGTATATATGGGGTATTCCATGCCAAATCAAACGCTTGGAAAATTTTTAATTTTATGTTTTTTCAATTTTTTAGTACCCTTTAAAAACCCATTCCAAGTAAATTTTGACATCTTTTTTGACAATCCGTTCAAAAAATATCGAATTAAAAAAAAAACACGATTTTTTCTGTCTTCACTTCTTTAAAAATGTTCCAAATTCGAAATAATTTGTTGAAATTTTTGTATTTTCTTTAAAGTGTTTTAATAAAGATTGGAAAACAAAAAAAAAAAAAATTCAAAAACCGCTGAATATATTAATTACCAAAATCCCACGATCTACTTAAGCTTAAAATTTTAAGAAAATATTAAGTTTACCACGAAAAATTAAAAAAAAAAAAATAAAAAAAAATCAAATAAAAAATTTTAAGAAAAGATTGAAAACAACAAAACAAAGAGAGCAATCATTTAAAAATTGCATATTAGAACACTTTAAGAAATATTTAATAAAAAAACAAAAATTAAAAAAAAAAAAAAAAAAAAAATGTTGACCATTTTTGAATTTGTTATGATAAAAATACGGAAAACGATAGTTTATTTTTGAAAATTCCATATCTTTGAAACGGGTAATTTAAAAAAATTTGAAAACAAACTTGGATGGGGGTTTTAATGGGTTTTAAAAAAAATTTAAAAATAATTAAAAAATGTAAAAAAAAAAAATTCTAAGTGTCCAAATTGGCACTGAATACCCCATATATATTTAGGGAAATCCTAGACAGATGTTTTGGTGCGAAACTCACGGAATTACAAAGTGAGTATTCGCCTATATTGAGGATGAATTGTAAAAAAATTAGATTCAGAGTAGAACTTTGGGATTTTTTCATGGAACAGTCGATATATTTTTGCAAAAAAAAATTTTTTTGGAAAACTACATTCAATACCCTAGTGAATTGTGCAAGGAGCTCAAATTTTCCCCAATTTAAAAATTTACGAGAATTTTTTTAAAAAAAGTTCTGACCCAAATTTCGACTTTAACCGCTTAAAACACCGCGATCGGACATATTTAGGTCAAAACAGTATGAGAGAAAAATCTTTGCATTTTGATTCTACAAAAAAATTGTTATGAAAGTTAATTGCGAAAAACTTTTATTTTAAGAGTTACAGCCAAATTAATCTATAAAGGTTTTTTAGCCCATTTTTGAGGTCAAAAGTTCAAACTGCTTGGCCTGTTTGCAACCTAGAAGTCCAATTTCTGGATAGATATTATTTTTTAATCCCAACTCAACCGAAAATGAGCGGGGAGCGATAAAAAATATAATTTTGCACATCCCATACATTTTGTGGGTGCTCTAATGTACACTAAGCCTGTTCTTAAATGCAAGGAAATTTTTAAAAATTTATTTTTCTAACATGGATGGGCCCAGTTTTGTTTACTGGTATCTTAAAAATAAAAATTCAAAGTTTGGTGACAATCGGATAAAGAAAATCGGTTAAAAATTTAATGAGATTTAAAAAGATTAAAATTTTACAAAAAAAAAAGTTATTTAAAACTTATTTTTTCAAATATTTTTCAAATTTATATACAATTATCTTTCTAATCAGCCAAAAGACTCAGAAATTGGATTGGTTTCCTGACATTCGCAGAGTTCGGGCAGGGTTACCTCCCTTGTTAAGTGGATAGTATAACAATATATGAGGAGCCGCAGAACAAAACGTACTTTTTCGCATATTGAATTTTTTTGGGAAATTGAGGTTTATTTATTTCGCCCCTTTGGAAAACTGCATGAACCTGAATATGGTAACAAGTTTTTTGCTTATCAAGAGATGTATCAAACTGCCATAAGTCACCACATTATATATTAAGGATGTTTAATATAAAACCACTTTTACTTTGAAAAAAGTACGTTTTGTTAAAAAACAATGAAAAAAGTACGTTTTGTTTAAAAATAATTGAAAAACGACGTTTTGATGTGCGTATTTTTTTAGCCGATACTATTTTGATCGAGTGTTTTAATAATGTTCTTATTTATTAAAAACTACAAAAGAGCCTCATTGGCCCATATTTAGATACGTTACACACGTATTGACAAAGTTAATGTACCCCCATACTGTGGTTGTGAGGTGTAAATAGACCAATAACAAGAATAAGGGGGAAATCCTTCACTGGCCTGCAAGAATGCTTAAAAAAATCTCTGTGGGCATTTATATGTATATATGGAATATAAGAGTAAAAGGGCATATTATAAAATTATGAAAAGTCTTGCATATGAAATACAATGAAAAAAGTACGCTTTGATAAAAAAATAAACAAAAAAGTACGTTTTGTTACACACCAATTTTTAAGGAATCCATTTTCTTGATGAAAAACAAAAATAATTCACGTTATGAACATTTTTTCTGATAGATTTCGAACCAAATAATATAAAAAGAACAAAAAATCAATTTGTCAAAAAATGCGAAAAAGTACGTTTTGTTCTGCGACTCTTCATATGTCACCCTAACAAGTTCTGGATGCTATAGTAGTAGTGGTATTACTACTTGTGTCAAAGGAAATTTTAAAAAACAAAAATTTTGGTTATACATTTTCGTTTATACTTTCATTTTCATATTTTTTTTTGTAAATATGTATAATACCTGAAAAAAAAGTGAACAAAAAAATGTGAATAGAGCATCGTAAAACGATGAAAATCACAACCTTCATGGTAATGTCATTTAGTCGGAACATGAACATGTCGTTGTTGTTGCTGTTGTAACATAAAATAACACGTTTATCAAAAAATATTTTTATTTTATTCAGTTTTTGTCTCTACTTTTTTTTTGTTAACACACAAAAAATACTACACCAGCTACAGCAAGGGTAACAAATTTATTTGTTAATGGGTCCTGCACACTGACTTCAATGTTAATAATGTATATTTCTTTGAAATAATTTTTCTGGTAATCCCCATACAAACTGCCTCCCAGTGTAAAAATGGATTAGATCTTATTTGATCTTTTTATATTTACCCGTGTAAAAATCGATTTGATCTTATCCGATCTTCTTTGATCTGAAAATATATGATTGCATAAAATTATATCTCGAATGATCAAAATCTAGATCTAATTTTATCTCGAAAATGACCAACATTGGGACAAATTTGACATCTACCTATAGCTGATCAGATACAATTAGATAAAATCAGATGGATTTGGTATTATCTGATCTGATTATATCTACTCATATATTATCGTATCTGATTGCATATAATTATATCTCGAATGATCAAAATCGAGATCAAAATATATCTCGGATTTGACCAAAATTGGGAAAAATATGACATCCTACTATATCTGATCATATACAATTATACAAAATCGAATAAAATTTTGTATTCTGAGATCAAACTATATCAACTCGATTTGAACACGGGTCCCGAATTCACATAAATCTTTCAAAAATACATAATAGTAAGAGATATTTGTCTAAAATCTTGTTTGCAGGTTTTTCATATGATAACCCAATATACATAATCTGCTAATAACACAACTATACACAGTTTTGGATCAGAGTTTTGTACTCTTGCCCAAAACATTAAATCATGATCATTTGTCATTCCATGCAAACCAAATTAAAACATCAGTCGAGGACCACATTAATTTCACATATGAGGCATTCCACACCAAATGTCCCGCTACAGAGAAACATGTGTCACATGAATTTCTCAAAAGGTTGTATTATTAACCCTCTATGGAACTAAGAAAAATTAGTTTTAGGTTTTTCAATTTTTCAAAACCTGGGCTTGGCGTGGCTAAATATTGGAAAAATTGTCAAATATGTGTCAAGTTATAAGGGTTCAAGTTGAAAAAATGCAGAAGAAAAATTAAATTTCTAAAAATTATAGACATTTCTGGTATTTCCTATACCGGTTTCAAACACCCCAGTTAGTGTCATCGTCAGTAGGATTTTAAATGTCGGTTTGTCTTTTTAATGAAAAGTGTTTTTTATATATGTGAATATTTATAGTTTCTACAGAATAAATTTTGACAGTTTCCAACACTACAATTCTATTTCTAGCAATCTCAACCTCACTTCATACTTTCTTTCAACTTTTTTGTCTCTTACATTATTTCGCAAGGGTTACCAACATGATCTGGAATTACAGACACAAATGAAGGAATTTGCATTTGCTGTTTCGGAGACGTGCCTAATGGCGACAAATTTTGTCAGTAATTTTATTTTCTGTAAGTACAGATCGAGCACGGGCTCTAATTATATTTGTTATAAGGGTTCAAGTTGAAAAAATGCAGAAGAAAAATTGAATTTCTAAAAATTATAGACATTTCTGGTATACCGGTTTCAAACACCCCAGTTAGTGTCATCATCAGTAGGATTTTAAATGTTGGTTTTAATGTTTTTTTCTTTTTTTTTAAAGTTTAGATGGTGTCTATTCACACAAAAAAATTCGGGCGCGTTTTTTTTTTTTTTAACAAATTGCAATAGATTCCCGAAATTTGTCACCAATATGTCTTGTGTTCATAGGCTGGAAATGTTCAAAAATGGACAAAATCGTACCAGGGCGAAAAAGCTTCCCTTTAAAGAATTAAAGCAACCTCAAATAAAATACCAACTTAAGCCCAGATTTTTAAAAAAATTTTTGCGGGTTTTTTTATAAAAATTCCTGCCAATTTTGTACTTTAGTCCAAAACATTAAATCATGATCATGTTTTACTGAAGATTTGGGTGTACTTACTTGCCAAAGCAAAGTTTTTTTTTTAGGAAAAATTATGTTATATTCATTTGCCATCCCATGCAAAACGAATTGAAATATTGGTCGAGGACCCAATTAGGTTTATATATTATTGATATATTTCTAAGACAGTCTAGCTAAATACATCTGTACAACAGTCTGTAAAAAGCAAAATGCAGTTCAAACCGTAAGAGCCGTAAATTTGACAAATGAGTGTAAGTGCAAAAAGGTGTTCCTACATTTTGGGGAGTATAAGTAAAAGATTCGGCACGGAAGAATTTAACACTCTCACCTGATTTTTTTTACATTTGTTAAACAAATGGAAAATTTTTAAGTCAAAAGTTAAGACTTGACGAAAGAGCAGTTTTGCTAAATACAATAGAAAAAAATAAAAAAAATCTTCAAAAACAAACTTTTGGTTAAAAAAAATTGAATAAAACAAAATTTTTGGTGAAAAAAAATTTATGAAAATAAATAAAAAAAAAAAAATTTAGGAAAAAAAAAATTTTGTTGAAAAATAATGATGTTACGTTTTATTCACCAGCTGGTGAAAAACCCGTTTTATTCTCCAGCAGGTGAATTATTATCCAAGTTACAAATCAAAGTTTTAAACCTTTTTGGTTTAAGAAAATGAAAACGGCAATTCTTATTTTCTCTTAACATGATAATGTTTTTAGGCTGGTGTCTAATTTTAAAAAAGTTGCAGGACGCCACCTCAGTTTGAGTATATAAGCTAACGATTAACAAAAAAGAAAATTGGAATTACTGTTTTCATTTTCTTAAAACCAAAAATTTTTGTAACTTAGATAATAATTCACCTCGTGGGGTATAAAACAAATATTCACCAGCTGGTGAATAAAACGTAACATAATTATTTTGCATCAACATTTTTTTTTTCATCAATATTTTTTTTTCTCCTCAATATTTTTTCATCAATGTTTTTTTTTTCACCAATATATTTTTTTCTCAACATTTTTTTTTTTTTTTTTCAATATGTTTTTTTTTTCATAATTTTTTTTTCATTAATATTTTTTTTTTCATCAATATTTTTTTATCATAAATTTTTTTTTCATAAATTTTTTAGCAAAAAATTTTTTTCGGGGGAAACACGAAAATTTAATTCTTCTTAAAAAAAGAAAAATAAATATAAAGAGGGCTAGGTCCCAGGGGCCTTCTTGGGCCATAAAACCGTCCTGATGGTATTTTTTAAAAAAAAAAATATAAAATTTTTCTAAATTATTAAAAAGAACGTCTTTCGGCCGGTCTCAGGGACTACAAAACATATAAATTAATTTAGTGGCATCGCAAAATAAAGTTTGTTTTGTGTATCATGCCTTTTACCCGGTTAATTACTAAATGGCTAAACTATTGAACAGAAAGATACTAAAATGGATCTAGGGGGTACAATATTGTTAAAATACATACAAAAAATACAAATTTGCAATCGTTAGCAAATTACCTTTCATTTGAGTACCCATTCATACATGTTGGTGGATGGGGCTGTTGTTTTGCTCCAGGGGGTCTTCCTGGGCCCCGTTCCCTTAAATTATAATCGTGGCATAATTTTGTTTTCCAAAATATTCGTGTCCCGTAAATTGTACCTTAGCCAATTTATTTTTTTTCATCAAATATTTTTTTATCAATAACCTTTTTTCATTAAAAACTTTTTTTCATAAAAAAGTTTTTTATCGACAAACACAGACAAACAGATTGATGGATATCACTAAAAAAGAAGTTAAAGAAGCAGCTCTATATAAAAACACATTTTTTGATATTGTGGTCCCAACATATACTATTGGGATTGAAAATATTGGCTCCGGCAAAGAAAAATTATTGTTTTTAGAAATACTTATAAAATTGAGTAATTTTCCAACTAATAACCCTGTACACAAATCTAAAGCAAATACAGAGTTAGTACAAACAAAATCCCGCTAAATGTCAAAAAAAGCATATGTAAACGGTATAGATTTTAATTGGATTTGAAATCCAAATTTATACGGATTTCAGGGTATATGTAAATAGCATACATATAAGGAACCTTTAAAGATCAATAATATATAAACATAATGGGGTCTTCGAACGATATTTCATATTAGAAACCTTTACGGATCAATAATATATAAACATAATGGGGTCTTCAAACGATATTTCGATGTGTTTTGCATGGAATGACAAATTAATATCGCGTTATTTTTTCTAGAAAAATTTTGCTTTAGAAAGATCACCTATATATCCCAGCAAAACTTTGGTAATGGGTAGTGATTATATAACACATTACCAGGTAATGTATATACCTTATTTGTAGCATTATTTTAGGATGTCTTACCAAATATTTGTTCCACAACCTATTATTTTAAAGTGAAAAATAATGCATTACTAATAATTTGCTACGTAATGCATGATTATTGGAAAAAATGTATTTCATATTTATTATTTCTAAACATTAAATCATGGATGACTTATATTTGGTTACATTATGTATTATTTGAAAGTTTGAAATAATGCATTATTTATAATTGGGTGCATAATACATTACAATAACATAAAAAATAATTATTTTATAAAAAAATGCATAAGTTTAAACTAGAGATGGGCTCACGACAGGGTATTTCTAACGACACACACTCACGAGCATATTTTATCTACTTACACTCACATACAATCACGTGAGTAAATTTAATACAAAATTACTTTTTCACTACTCGTAACACCTTATATATTATCTTCTGGTATGCTATATTATTTCATTTCTCGTAACCTATAAAATATCATATATTTTACACCTTACTCGTATTCTTCGTTATAAATTTATGACTTATTTTATACCTTACTGGTATTCTTTGTGATAATGTGGATGCATTACTTTGAGTCTCATCGCCTGTTAAAATCATCAATGCTGCAATGTATAAAATAAGAGATCCTATACCTTATTTTATACCTTATTTGGTAATCTAAGTTTTGCTGGGATACAGCAAAACATTATCATGATTCAATGGTTTGGGCAATAGTACAAACTTCGCAGACATTTTTTATTAGTGGGTAGATAGATTATATAGACAAACTGAGGTGGCGTCCTGCATCATTTTTTAAAATAGACACCAGCCTTAGATCATCATGTTAAAAATTATAAATTTTTTTACATTTACGAGGGTATAAAGGATTTGGCATAGGCGCATTTAACAGGCTAACTTTTTTTTGTACATTTGTTAAGAAAATAAACATTTTTATGTCAAAAGAGTTTTAGAAAAAAAATGAAGAAACAAAAAATGTTGACCAAAAAAAATTTTACAAAAAAAAAAAACAATTTATGAAAAAAGGTTTTTGATGAAAAAATAAATGATGAAAAAAAAATTTGGGGAAATGTTGGTGAAAAAAAATTAAAAAAAAATAAAAAATTGATAAAAAAAAGTTTTTGAGAACAAAAAATTTGACAAAAGAAAAATTTTTAATGAAAAAAAAAATTAGGTGAAAAAAAATTGAGTAAAATAAAATTGATGAAAAAATTGGTAAAAAAAAATTGATTGAAACCGTTTTTTCAACAGCTGTTGAAAAACTTCTTTAGGCCGTACCACAAGAAAACAAAAAGTCTATTTTAACAAAAGTTTTATTTTAAATTTAAAATTTTCTATACATTTTTTGAAAGTCGATTTTAAAAACAAAAACAATTTGTATGGAAATAAAATTAAAAGCTCATATTAAATTTATTTTCTTGTGGTAAGGCTGTTTATTTACGAGCAGTTGAGTTATTATCCAAGTTATAAACATTTTTTTCTTTTTAAATTCCTCTTCAAATCACTGTACTTTCATAAGTTAAATAAATTTAGTATATGATGAAGGAGTGAATGACTGAATGAATGAATGGAAATCAGCTACAACATATCATCATAATACATATTACAATGACAATGACGACAAATGACTATAGCTGCTGGATGGTTGAGTGAATGGCTGGATGGATCGCTGAATAGCTGCTGGCTGGTAAATTTGCAAGACATCTTACACCTAGAATCCATAGTAAGTATATGAATAAAATACCGTTGTATTTATATGTATGTGTCTGTGTGAAAGTATGTCACTCATACTTATGCGACAGAAGGATGTAAATGATGTTTTGGGGTGTCAACATATTTCATTACATTTTTATATATTCCACTTACTGATAGAGGGTATACATAAGTTGTTCATACCGTTTGTAACTCATTGCAAACAAGCAGATATATAAAATCTGAAGAAAATGGGTAAATAAAGAAATTCGAATTGCGGCATTTACAAAAAAAAATGCATGAAAAAAAATATTGATGAAATCTATATATATAAAAATGAATGTGTGTATGTATGTATGTGTGTATGTATGTTCCGTATGGACTCGAAAACGGCTGGACCGATCTTGATGAAATTTTCAGGGAATATTCAGAATAGCCTGGCGAGTAACACTGTCAAGTCGGATTTTTGATTTTCCGTCTGTGGGCGGAGGGGCGTGGCAAAATCCAATTGTTGCATCCCACCACTAATGACATCTATATATAAAAAACCGATCGACCGATTTTGATGAAATTTATATAAAAGATAGTACTAACTGAGTACTCACTATGTGCCAAATTTGAGCGTTATCGGACAAAGTAGCGTTAAATGCAATGCAACTTTGTAATGAATTGAAAGTTATTTCAATAATGCAAAAAACGGCTATATGTTTGTTCCTTATGGACGCGAAAATGGCTGGACCGATCTTGATGAAATTTTCAGGGAATATTCAGAATAGCCTAGGGAGTAACACTGTGCAGTCAGATTTTTAATTTTTTGCGTGTGGGCGGATGGGGGTTGGAAAATCGAATTTTAGCATTGCACCACCAATGACATCTATATATAAAAAACGGATAAACCAATTTTGATGAAATTTAAACCAAAGATAGTACTAACCAAGTACTAACTATATGCCAAATTAGAGCGTAATCGGACAAATAGGCGTAAAATGCCATGCTTTATTGCCAGTGGGCGGAGGGGTGGGCAAAATCGAATTTTTACATTGCATCACTAATGACATCTATATATAAAAAACGGCTAAACCGATTTTGATGAAATTTAAACCAACGATAGTACTAACCAAGTACTAACTATGTGCCAAATTAAAGCGTGATCGGACAAATGGGCGTAAAATGCCATGCCCCTTTGTATTGAATTGAATTTTATTCCTGCATGCTCCGCAATAACGCAAAAACTCTTGATTTGATTTTAATTAAATTTTCAGCACTGATAGTATTGACCGGAACTATAGGCCATGTTATACTACGATTGGAAAAAGGGGCGTAAAATGCCACGCCCCTTTGTACTATACTGGACATTGTCTGCCTATTTCGCAATCACACAAAAACAGCTGAACCGATTGTCTTGACATTTTCACTACATACAGTGCTAACCAAGTGCATATGTAGGCCATATAAGATCGTTATAAGAAAAAGGGATCAAAATTGCAACACCCTCAATACTATACTGACCACGATTGAACAAAGAGGCGTAAATTGACAAACCCCTTTGTTTTATACTGAACGTTATATCTGCCTGTTGTGAAATCACGCAAAAACGGATAAGCCGAATCTGTCACTACTGATAGAACTAACCGAGCCGTAACTGTAGGTCATATGTATAGCGCGATTCGGCAAAAGGGTTTACAATATCACTCCCGTTCTTTCATAAATAAAAAATTATTTCCTCCTCTTTCGCAATCACACAAAAACGACAAAACTGATGTCAATGAAATTTGCAGCACAGATAGTACTAATCGAGGATGCAGCATGGAAATTTAGACTATCAAGATTCGATAAAAATGCGTTAAATTACATGCCCCTTTGTACTATACTTAACGTTATGTCTGTCTGTTTCGAAATCACGCAAAAACGGCTGAACCGATTCTGTTAAGATTTCTCTATAGATAGTGCTAACGAGGGTGGAACCAAAGGTTACTAGCTGGGCCCGGACCCGTGATTTAATTTTGTCTGACACTATATTTAAATTAATATGCAATATAAAATAGTTTTTTTCTTAGGGCCAGCAACGCGGACAGGGTATAGCTAGTAAAAAATATTTGATAAAAATATAATTTGATGAAAAAACAAATTGTGAAAAAAAAAATTGTTAACAAAAAAATTTTGATAAAACAAAAATTTTTTTCGATGAAAAAAATATTTTTTTCGCTGAAAAAAAAACACTGATGAAAAAAAATATAAAAAAAAATTTGATAAAAAACAACATTTATAAAAAAAAATTGACGAAAAAAAGTGTTCGAAAAAAAAAATAATGAAAAATAAATTTAAAAAAAATTTTGATAACTTTTTTTTTTGTTGAAAAATAATTATGTTACGTTTTATTCACCATCTGGTGAAAAACGTTTTTATTCACCAGTAGCTGAGTTATTATCCAAGTTACAAATCGAAGTTTCAAACCACTTTGGTTTTAAGGAAATGAAAAAATTCTGATTAATTTTTATTAAAAAAATAAAAATTGTTTTATTCCACCTTTAAAATATTATATTTTGAGGATGTTTATTCTGGCTCGAGGTCATTATTTTCTTTACTAATTAAAACCATGATATTCTCATAGCATATTTTTCAAGAAAATTATTTTTCTGTTTTAAATTTATTTATGTTGGTCATTTTTGCAAGACTTAATCGACACGTGTTTCGGAATTTGTCAGATTCCATTGTCAAGATTATTTAGCAAAAATAGAAACGATTTACTACAAAGTAGCAAACGAGTCTAATGACAAAAATGTATTAATACTTTAGTTTGTGCACAGACGATTTGTCATTAGACTCGTTTGCTACTTTGTAGTAAATCGTTTCTATTTTTGCTAAATAATCTTGACAATGGAATCTGACAAATTCCGAAACACGTGTCGATTAAGTCTTGCAAAAATGACCAACATAAATAAATTTAAAACAAAAAAAATAAATTTCTTGAAACATATGCTATGAAAATATCATGGTTTTAATTAGTAAAGAAAATAATGGCCTCGAGCCAGAATAAACAGCCTTAAAACATAATATTTTAAAGGTCGAATAAAACAATTTTTATTGTTTAATAAAAATTAATCAGAAGTTTTTTTATTAAAATAATTAAAAAATAATTTTTGTGTAATATTTGATCGTAAATACTTAAATATGAAATTTAAAGATTTTACGATATCATTAACCTGTTCAAACTTGATACCAAAAAAATTGCATGATTTTGGGGGCGTTCTCAAAACACCTTTTTTTAAAATTTTAAAATTTTATTAAAAAAAAATTTTAAATATATATTTTTTTTTTCTTTCTGAATTCATTAAGAACACCTTGGAGACGAAAAATGTGAAATATGGCGGATATTCGTCAGGTCACTTTTCGGAAATCGCGGGGAGAAGTTAGCGGATTTCAAGGAAATGTTGGTTGGGTCATTTTTGACCCCTACCAAGAAGGGTTAATGATTTTTTTTAAAGATAATATATTAATACGAAATTATAGTTGGGGGAAAAGCACAGAAGCCATTTGATACTTGTTTATAGCTCAAAATTTAAGCTCTTAACTTCAAATTTTCTGTGGGGGTCATTATTGACCCCCAGCCAATGTGGGTTAAAGACGTCCTAGATCGGTAAGATTTCATGACAGACTTAAAGTTATTTAATAGAATGCCACGATACCAAAAAATCGTTAATTTGTTCAAAAATTTAATTTATAACATATTATTAATCGAAATTATTGATAAAACCAACATTTCTCTGAAATCCGCTAATTTCTTCCCGCGATTCCCGAAAAGAGGCCCGACGGATATCCACCATATTTCACATTTTTCTTCTCCAAGGTGTTCCTAATGAATTCAGAACTAAAAAATTGTATATTTTAATTTTTTTTTATAAAATTTTCGAGTTTTGAAAAAATGTGTTTTGAAAACGCCCTCAAAATCAGGCCATTTTTTGGTTTCAAGTTTGAACGGGTTAATGATATCGTAAAATCTTAAGATTTAAGTATAAACGATCAAATATTATACAAAAATAATTTTGTAATTATTTTAATAAAAAAACTTATTTTTTTTTTTTTTTTTTACAAGTCCTTTTTTGCAGAAACCCCAATTTCGAGGCTCAAAGTGGAGACAGAAGATAAACTCCGATCGGAGTGATATTCTGCATGTGAGTTACCCTTAGGGTACCGACACTTTTGAAAAGCCCAAAAACGAGCCACCCTAGTATTCCCCCATACTGTATTTGGAGGGTTAAAAAAAATCTAATGAATTATAGAGGGTAATTTTGATTCGTCATTGCCGAATAAAGCACTTTTTTGTGAACTTTTTTATAAAGTTTATACATAAACATTTATAACGTTCATTTTGGAGGACTATGTACACTTAAAAAAATTTTTGTAAAATTACTAAAATAGTCTGAATAAGACGATGTGAGTCTTTTGAGTTTAAAAGTATTCTGATTTTATTTATTTTCAACTTTCAATTTATAAACAAATTTAAAATCAAAGATAAATAGTTTCATAAAATTTAAATAAAAGTAACAAAGTATTTTCTATAAAATAACAAAGATGGGACTTCATAAATACAGGAGTCCCACATACTCCCCCTCATAAAGTTAAAACATTAAAGTACAAGACAAGTTTTAGCTTTATGCAAAACAAAACCCAAATACTAATTTACATTATATAACTTTAAAAACTAGATGGTTAACACAATCTGAATTATAATGCATACAAATTTCGCAAGGGGTTGCGCACTCCCCCTGGATAAAACCAGTATAGACAAAATTTCAAAATTAAAAAATAAATTTTTTTATCAAAACTCGTTGGTCACTCTTTTATAACTCACCCGGAAAACCGGCTAAAGTCAAAAGATTGACAGAATAGATTAAAATAATTAAAAAAACCAGAAGGGTAGTCACAGGGTACCTGGGTAAAACAAATAGTAAAATTAAAAAATAAATATTTTTATCAAACTTCTTCGGTCATCCTTATTAACTCTCCCGGGAACCCGGCTTAAGCCTAAGGAGTGACAGAAGAAAAAACAAAAAGAAGTAAAAATATTAGAAGGGCAGTCACAGGGTTACCTGGGTTACTACCACCTTCTACGGCTGGATGAATATAAATATCCACGCGATGCATTATAATAAAAATCGGTTAAAACTAAGATTCAAATGCAAAAAATCCGAAAACTGGGTAACCAAACCGGATACAGCAAACGAAATCCCAGGATACCGGATAACCACGCTGGATATATATACAAAACAATGATGAAATGTTGCACTGGATACAAGTGGATAACCGCACTGGAAACGTTAGTCCCGGATACTGGGTATCCAAACCGGAAACAACAAGTGCAGAACGGTGTTGACCAAACAAATGTATAATAATGTCAAACCAGGATAGAACCACTGGATATATTGACTAAGAACCCTGGATGTATTTACTGGATAACCAAACCGGATAAAATTAAACAAACCAGGAAAACCACTGGATAATAAGAAAGCATACCAGGATACTGGAGAACCACACTGGATAAAAATGGGATACTGTTTTGAGCCAGGAAACGACCGGATATTAAAACAGTATTGAAATGTTGATGATTACGCTGGATAACCAGGATATGAAATTTTCCGGTGAGCCAGGAATTTGTTAGGCGACTGGATAACCAGGATGTGAAACTTTCCGGTGAGCCAGGAATTTGTAAGGCGACTGGATGACCAGGATGTGCAATTTTCCGGTGAGCCAGGAATTTGTAGACCGGATAACAAAACAGGATAAAAATTTTGATGAATTAGCTGGGTAACCAAGCTTGTATTAATTAGTCCAAGATGCGGCTGAATTCAATAAAATTACAATCTTCTGGCAATCCAGGAATATTTGTAAATACGGCCAGGATGAGACTGGATCAAACAACTCTTGAAATTTTCAGGTAATTTTACGGCAACCCGGATACGGCATGAATTTGTAGAAAATATATTATTTTTGGCATCAAGGACACGAGAGATAATCCAGAAATTTTTAACGAGTCCGGACTGGATACTTTAATTATAAACGCTGGATAACCAGGATACGGATGAAAATATTTTAATATCTTCGACAGCCAACACGGCAGGAAATACACGAAAAATATTTTTAGTTTTTCTTTTATGTTTCAATAATTTCGCCAGCCAGCAAATGCGGGAACAATATTTATTTTTCTTTAACTTTTATGTTGGGCGCCAATAAGACGATGTGAGTCTTTTGAGTTTAAAAGTATTCTGATTTTATTTATTTTCAACTTTCAATTTATAAACAAATTTAAAATCAAAGATAAATAGTTTCATAAAATTTAAATAAAAGTAACAAAGTATTTTCTATAAAATAACAAAGATGGGACTTCATAAATACAGGAGTCCCACATCTGTAGTTTTACGGGACAGTTTTTCTTTTATTTTACTAGTAAAAATTCTTAATAACAAACAATACACAGAATATAATATCGAATATTTTATTTTAATTAAAATTTTAATTGTTTTTTAATTTAATATTAATTAAACTTTTAATTAATATAATTAATTGTTTAATTAAATTTTTAACTTTATTTTAATTAATATTTTAATTGTTTTCAAATTTAATATTAAATAAGTATTTAATTTATATAATTAAATGTTTAATTAAATTTCTAGCTTTACTTTTTTGTTTTTGTTTTGTTTTCCGTGTGTGTGCGAGTGTGTGATTTTCTCTTACATTGTATTACATACAAAAAAAATACATAAGTATAAAAAGTTTGTTGAAAGTTTTCTTTATTCTTCGCATAGGTTTTTGAATTCTCATTTTGTTTATAGTTTTATGTGTATGTATATGAAAGGTTTATAATCAACTTTATAAAATCATCTCACTGACTATGCCTTCACGGCATAAATAAATTTGGTAAAGTTTGAAGAAATATTCTGTTTTATTCAAAAAGAATGTTTTTACAAATTATTTTTTTTAATATATTTTTAATTAATTTTTTAATTTATACAATTAAAATTTTAATTATTTTTTTTTTTAATTTTAATTCAATTTTTTAATTTATAGTATTAAGTTTTTAATTAAATAAATATCCATTTATTTTTAATTAACGACATACAAATATTTTTAATTTATTTGCGCATTTTAGTGATTGGTCCGGATTTAATTAATTTTTTAATTAAATCTACGAATTTTTTAATTAAATATTTTTTTTATTTTTTTCTGTGTATTATATGAAGTGCTTTATAATTTCAATTTGTTTGTTAAAAACTTCAAAATTAAATAAAATTAAATAAAAATAAAAAAAATAAAAAATATTTTTTTTTATTAAAAACTTTTTCCAG